>CAXAJV010000290.1:10000-12500 GCA_963969225.1 Xylocopa violacea | reverse complement strand
AAGCGACACGGCGGGGAACTTAGAAAATATTCGCGCCGAGCGGTCGGAAGCGACACGACGGGGAACTTAGAAAATATTCGCGCCGAGCGGTCGGAAGCGACACGACGGGGAACTTAGAAAATATTCGCAACGAGAGGTCGGAAGCGACACGATCGGCGGTTTTTCGCTATTTTCTCGTAAATTAAACCGTTGACCTAACAATTTTTTTGCAGAAACCTTATTGAAAGCTATTGATTGAATTTATTAGCGCATTGTTTAGTCGAATTTATAATTTTTAGTCTCCCGAAACCGACACGACTGGCGGTTTTTGTCAATTTATCGGTAATTTTTTTATATAAACGCTTGGTTTTTTTTTCGTAATATCGATTAATTTGATTGTAGAATTCATTTGTACGTGTCAGATTTTCGATTTTTCGTGTTTTTCGTTGACTTCGTATTTTATAACTGCGTTTTTTCAATGTTAAAATCGATTAAAATTCGTTATATTCTAGAAATATGTTTTTCCGTATATATTCATTATGTTTAAACAATTTCCGTTCATAAAAGTTCAACGTTAATAGCACTTTATACTTGCGCCTCCGCGCGACTAAGTTACAGCAGCCTTTCCGGACGGTCGGTCGCCGCTGGAGTTTACCACCGTAAGCGCCCGTGCGTTAGCCCGGCCGGCGCCGACCGCCCGGCCGGCCGTTCCGTATCTATAAGGAGACAGGTCGGTTCGAGCCGGCCGGGCGGAGTAGCGTCGGGCGCGTGGCTATTCTATGACTTCGGTTGAGAAGCAGTCCACCGCTCCTCGAGAATACGTTCTCGACTGCTCTGTCCCGTGTCGGTTGTCGAATTTTCTCCACACTGCATTGCCACGGGTCGGTGTCTTTGACCGAATGGCCCATATGTGGCGAGCGTCCAACGGTGACGTTGGTGACCATTTATCCGAGTTTTACTCGGTTAAATTGTACCTTCCTTGCATCGATTCTAAATCTTTACGCTCCGAGCTCTCGGAACGGACTCTAGAGATACATATTGAATTTTTGGACGTACCAGATGTGTGTACGAAATGTCCATAATATGCTATACGCATGAAAGGTGTATATGGAGATAGATATACACCGATGATATACCAAACAAGTTCCTCAACAAAAAAAAATAAAAATGAGCATCCACTGAGTTGAGGAACGAAACAAAAAATAAAAAATAAGCATCCACTGAAGAAGGCAAAAGAATAAATGGTATATGTCATTTCGACACGATCTGTTACGAAACAGAGGAGTCTCTCGACGAACTTCCAAAAGGTGTCCCGTGTCGAATGCCCAGCGCGCACTTGGTACGCGCCAGCTCGCCTGAGGAGGGCGAGATACAAAAATATACTTCAGCGTGACACAATTGTACGCGCTTGCTCGTCTATGCCGAACAGCACGCTTCTCTGTACGCGCTATCATAATGCCCAGCGTGTGAGAGCGTGTGTAGTATCTCTGTTATAGTCAAATGGAGTGCCAAGAGGTACTACGCGTTCGCGCATTAGACGATAAAAGGTATTCTTTATATACATATTAAACAATACAGCGTGACACGATTATAACCGCTTGCCATCGTCGTTGCCCAGCATGTTCTCGCAAGAGATGTTCGTGCTATAGACGATGGAGAAAAAAGGTGTACGATAAATCAGCGTGACGCAATTGTACGCGCTTCCTCGCCTTGATGACCAGCATGTTCTCTGTACGCGCTATCTTAATGCCCAGCGTGAAAGAGATGTCCGTGCTTTCGGCGATATTTGCCCAGCGTGAAAATTGCATACGCGCTTGCATCGTCGATGCCCAGCATGTTCTCTGTACGCGCTATCTTAATGCCCAGCGTGAAAGAGATGTCCGTGCTATAGACGATAAAAGGTGCCGTACACCGATATAACAAGCGGTGACAAATCGTATACGCGCTTGCATCGTCGATGCCCAGCATGTTCTCGCAAGAGATGTCCGTGCTATAGACGATTAAAGGTGACAATATGTATTCAATAAATGACAAAAATGTGCCCAAAAATATATAACCAGCGTGAAAATTGTATACGCGCTTGCTCGTCGATACCCGACAAGTCCTCGCAAGGGGATATGTCCGTGGTAAAGACGATGTATATTTTCAGCGCGAAGTGTATACGCGCTTACTCGACACGGTTCAGTTGGAAGGCGACTTGTGAAGTCGATTTTGGGAACGTACGATTTTTGGGAGTGTCTCATTCTCGAAAGAAAAGAAAAGAAAGGAAAAGGAGAGGAGGAAAAAATGCAATACCTCGGTATTATTGAACATATGTGCTAACCGAGGATGCATTTTACGAAATACAAAAAATAAATAATGTGCTCGAGCGAGGTCCGAAAGACCCGTCAGCCGCATCCACTGAACAAAACTATGACGAATATTGCGATATTCGAACGATATACATATATATATATTATTATTTCGTATCGTCGATCGGTGTCTCTAAGAGAACCGACGACGACTAAAAACACGTTGAGCA
>CAXAJV010000290.1:2500-5000 GCA_963969225.1 Xylocopa violacea | reverse complement strand
TCGACTTTGCATATTCGACAGGTCGAGTGTGTACCATTATTTTGCGTCTCTGCGTGAAAGCAATACGCCGCTGGTACTTGTTCGTTTTCCCGTTTCACAATTGTGCTGCAAGCTCAGAGGGGACTTGCTTTTTGCCATAGCCTCGTTGTCGCGAGTCTGAGAAACCGGCCGTTGCGAGATCGAATAATTTATACTCGCTTCGTGTTGCCGGGGAAAAACGGTAGACCGCTCGAGGCTTTGGCGGCCGAGTCCCAACGAATTTTTTTTTTTTTTTTATCACCTGAGCTCTGAAGCACAGATCGTGCAGTGGATCGTGGAATTTGAGGAACTTGTACCACGCACCTGTGTTCGGGTTTTGATCGTGTCGTTCGTTCAGAGGGGACCGCTTCGCCGAGCGAAGCCTCGTTGTCGCGAGTCTGGAAACACACCCGCCGTTGCGAGATCGAATAATTTTTTATGCTCGCTTCGTGTTGTCGGGTGGGTAAAATTATAGACCGCTTCGAGGTTTCACGGCGAGTCCCATCGATATTTTACGACTTACCTGTACGAACGTCGTCAACTTCTCGAAAGCAATACGCCGCTGGGTGTTGGATATCTTTCTTTTTTTTTTTTTTTGTATTCACTTCCACGTGCCATTCGTTCAGAGGGGACGACGATATATTCGCGTTTGCGTATTCTTCCTCGTTGTCGAGAGTCCCTTAATAAACCCGCCGTTGCGAGATCGAATTTTACAAGCTCGCTTCGTGTTGTCGGGAGGAAGGGGGGACCGCCTCGAGGGTCTGCGCGATACGCGCGAAGAAGAGTCCTAACGAATTTTCGAAAAATTTTATCTACCTGGACGCGTGGCACACTGGCGTGAATCCGAAAGGATGTATCCTAAACACCCTGAAACAGGCGTGTCCGTTTCATCCGTAGGACGGTATCGTGTCGCCGAGAATTCGGGCGACGCCCGCGTCTCCTTCGCCGGAGACGTTTGGGTCTCGACTTGTTCGAAACTTAGTACGAAGAGACTTAACAATTAATAAAAAATATACATATACGATTACCCTGAACGGTGGATCACTTGGCTCGTGGGTCGATGAAGAACGCAGCTAATTGCGCGTCAACGTGTGAACTGCAGGACACATGAACATCGACATTTCGAACGCACATTGCGGTCCACGGATACAATTCCTGGACCACGCCTAGCTGAGGGTCGTTCACGTAACCAGAATACTGCTTGCGTTGCGTTTCGTCGAATCTTTTCTCTCCGGTGCTCGAATCTGCCCGCCGTCGTTCATTCGAATTCCATTTACGAACGTTTCTGAGTTCGGGCGCACCGAAAGGGAAAAAGAGGAGCGATACGCGACGTACGAGCGATCGTTGGACGTTCGTCCGAGTCGTCTGTGGCCGTGCCCCGAGACTATATGCGACTGGTGTAACGTGTGCGCGCGTGCGGCGTGCGTTAAACGGGTTCACGGAAATCGACGGTGTCGATCACGGACTCGCGCGAGTTCTTCGTGGCGTCGTGAGTCGTTCGTTTAACCGGACGACCGCCCACGGGGAACCGCTTCGTGTTTCGACTGCCGATTTTGTTCCGTATTCCAAATTCGCACACCCGCCACACACCATGACCACTCTTCGCGCGTCTCTTTAACGCACGATTGATATGCCGCGCGCTCGACGTCGTTTAAAATGAATTTTTCTTTTGCCGCAAGACTGAGAGAATCGAATTGTTGGGAACTCGGTCGAGAGAGAGAAGAGAATATACAAGAAAGAGAGTGCGAGCGACATCGTCGTAACGTGAGGGACGATGATGCGCATCCGATCGTTCGAAGTTCGCACAGCCCCAGGGTGTTGTTGCGTTCAATCATCAGAATAACCCGTTCTCTCTCTGCTCTCTCCGCGCGTTGTGCGCGTATACCATGTTTTGTGTAAGGAAGAAATTGAGCGGACCGTCACTCGAATACATACAATGTATATAGGCCGTCGTTGCCGAAGTCGATCTCGAATTTTATTTCCATATGCCGTCGATTGTCGGGGACCACAGACAAACGCGCGCACGGGGACGCATTTCCTCTTCGAACGCTGATGATCTTGGGATGTTCGAATCTGACCCCAGCCACGTTCGTCGAGACTCGAATTTACCGTGCGTCCTCGGTGTGCTGCCTCTGTCTGTCAGCCCGGTGTCGATCGGAACATTTGGTATATATATATATATATGGTCGATTGTAACGTTTCTGGCCTGTGACGCGCGTCCGCAGATTCCGAAGCACAGAACTCGAATCGGTAACGCCACGCGCAACGAGGAGAGTCGTTTAGAGAAGTAGATACGGGAAGAGATTGTGCCCACCCCATTGGCGAGGCTCGAAGTTATACTTCGACGAGGTGCTGCTCGGTGCCACAAGTTGTTGGTCACCCCATGTCTTCGTTGTCGAGACGGGACCGCGCGATCAAAAAGCCGGTCATCCAGTCCCCGGAAAGCGCAGCTTGGTTATGTAATTCCACGCGTGCGTTCCTT
>CAXAJV010000289.1:61200-212200 GCA_963969225.1 Xylocopa violacea | reverse complement strand
ACGAGATGTTAGGTTCCCTTAGGTTAGGATATATAAAGTTATAGACGTATATAATGTCCCCACGGAAGAGTACGGGCCGACACGACCGGGATTTTGTAAAACATTCCCAGCTAGGGGCTAGTTGGGTTAGGTTAGGTTATATTACGTTATAGACGTATATAATGTTCCCACCGAGAATTGGCGCCGACCCGCCAGGAATGTTGTGAAATACTACATCCGCGATGTTAGGTTCCCTTAGGTTAGTATATATAACGTTATAGACGTATATAATGTCCCCACCGAGAAGTACGGGCCGACACGACCGCGATTTTGTAAAACATTACCAGCCAGGGTCTAGATGGGTTAGGTTAGGTTATATTACGATATAGACGTATATAATGTGCCCACCGAGAAGTAGAGGCCGACCCGCCAGGAATGTTGGAAAATACTACATCCGAGATGTTAAGTTGCCTTAGGTTAGGATATATAACGTTATAGACGTATATAATGTCCGCACCGAGACATACGGGACGACACGACCGAGATTCTGTAAAACATTAACAGCGAGGGGCTAGATGGGTTAGGTTAGGTTATATTACGTTATAGACGTATATAATGTTCCCACCGAGAAGTGGGGCGGACCCGCCAGGAATGTTGTGAAACGCTACATTCGGGATGTTAGGTTGCCTTAGATTAGGGTATATAACGTTACAGATACATACAATGTCCCTACCGAGACGTACGGGACGACACGCCGGGATTTTGTAAAACATTCCCAGCTAGGGCCTAGATGGGTTAGGTTAGGTTATATTACGTTATAGACGTATATAATGTTCCCACCGAGAATTGGCGCCGGCCCGGCCAGGAATGTTGTGAAATACTACATGCGAGATTTTGGTTCCCTTAGGTTAGGATATATAACGTTATAGACGTATATAATGACCCCACCGTGAAGTACGGTCCGACGCGACCGGGATCTTGTAAAACATTACCAGCGAGTGTCTAGATGGGTTAGGTTAGGTCATATTACGATATAGACGTATATAATGTGCCCACCGAGAAGTTGGGGCCGACCCGCCAGGAATGTTGGAATATACTACATCCGAGATGTTAGGTTCCCTTAGGTTAGGATATATAACGTTATAGACGTATATAATATCCGCACCGAGACATACGGGAAGACACGACCGAGATTCTATAAAACATTACCAGCGAGGGGCTAGATGGGTTAGGTTAGGTTATATTACGTTATAGACGTATATAATGTTCCCACCGAGAATTGGCGCCGGCCCGGCCAGGAATGTTGTGAAATACTACATCCGAGATTTTGGTTCCCTTAGGTTAGGATATATAACGTTATAGACGTATATAGTGTCCGCACCGAGAAGTACGGGCCGACACGACCGGGATTTTGTGAAACATTCCCAGCTAGGGGCTAGATGGGTTAGGTTAGGTTATATTACGTTACAGACGTATATAATGTTCCCACCGAGAAGGGGGCCGACCCGCAAGGAATGTTGTGAAATACTACATCCGCGATGTTAAATTCCCTTAGGTTAGGATATATAACGTTATAGACGTGTATAATGTCCCCACCGAGAAGTACGGTCCGACGCGACCGGGATCTTGTAAAACATTACCAGCGAGTGTCTAGATGGGTTAGGTTAGGTTATATTGCGATATAGACGTATATAATGTGCCCACCGAGAAGTAGGGGCCGAACCGCCAGGAATGTTGTGAAATACCTACATCCGAGATGTTAGGTTCCCTTAGGTTAGGATATATAACGTTATTGACGTATAGAATGTCCCAACCGAGAAGTACGGGACGACACGGCTTGGATTCTGTAAAACATTATCACCGAGGGGCAAAATGGGTTGGGTTAGGTTATATTACGATATAGACGTATATAATGTGCCCGCCGAGAAGTAGGGGCCGACCCGCCAGGAATGTTGGAAAATACTACATCCGAGATGTTAGGTTCCCTTAGGTTAGGATATATAAAGTTATAGACGTATATAATGACCGCACCAAGACGTACGTGAAGACACGGCCGGGATTCTGTAAAACATTACCAGCGAGGGGCTAGATGGGTTAGGTTAGGTTATATTACGTTATAGACGTATATAATGTTCCCACCGAGAAGAGGGGCCGACCCACCAGGAATGTTGTGAAATACTACATTCGAGATGTGAGGTTGCCTTAGGATAGGGTATATAACGTTACAGATGCATATAATGTCCCCACCGAGACGTACGGGACGACACGGCTGGGATTCTGTAAAACATTATCACCGAGGAGCAAAAGGGGTTAGGTTAGGTTATATTACGATATAGACGTATATAATGTTCCCACCGAGTAGTGGGGCCGACCCCCAAGGAATGTTGTGAAATACTACATCCGCGATGTTAGGTTCCCTTAGGTTAGGATATATAACGTTAAAGACGTATATAATGTCCCCTCCGAGAAGTACGGTCCGACGCGACCGGGATCTTGTAAAACATTACCAGCGAGTGTCTAGATGGGTTAGGTTAGGTCATATTACGATATAGACGTATATAATGTGCCCACCGAGAAGTTGGGGCCGACCCGCCAGGAATGTTGGAATATACTACATCCGAGATGTTAGGTTCCCTTAGGTTAGGATATATATCGTTATAGACGTATATAATGTCCGCACCGAGAAGTACGGGCCGACACGACCGGGATTTTGTAAAACATTACCAGCGAGGGTCTAGATGGGTTAGGTTAGGTTATATTACGATATAGACGTTTATAATGTGCCCACCGAGAAGTAGGGGCCGACCCGCCAGGATTGTTGGAAAATACTACACACGAGATGTTAGGTTCCCTTAGGTTAGGATATATAAAGTTATAGACGTATATAATGTCCCCACGGAAGAGTACGGGCCGACACGACCGGGATTTTGTAAAACATTCCCAGCTAGGGGCTAGTTGGGTTAGGTTAGGTTATATTACGTTATAGACGTATATAATGTTCCCACCGAGAATTGGCGCCGACCCGCCAGGAATGTTGTGAAATACTACATCCGCGATGTTAGGTTCCCTTAGGTTAGTATATATAACGTTATAGACGTATATAATGTCCCCACCGAGAAGTACGGGCCGACACGACCGCGATTTTGTAAAACATTACCAGCCAGGGTCTAGATGGGTTAGGTTAGGTTATATTACGATATAGACGTATATAATGTGCCCACCGAGAAGTAGAGGCCGACCCGCCAGGAATGTTGGAAAATACTACATCCGAGATGTTAAGTTGCCTTAGGTTAGGATATATAACGTTATAGACGTATATAATGTCCGCACCGAGACATACGGGACGACACGACCGAGATTCTGTAAAACATTAACAGCGAGGGGCTAGATGGGTTAGGTTAGGTTATATTACGTTATAGACGTATATAATGTTCCCACCGAGAAGTGGGGCGGACCCGCCAGGAATGTTGTGAAACGCTACATTCGGGATGTTAGGTTGCCTTAGATTAGGGTATATAACGTTACAGATACATACAATGTCCCTACCGAGACGTACGGGACGACACGCCGGGATTTTGTAAAACATTCCCAGCTAGGGCCTAGATGGGTTAGGTTAGGTTATATTACGTTATAGACGTATATAATGTTCCCACCGAGAATTGGCGCCGGCCCGGCCAGGAATGTTGTGAAATACTACATCCGAGATTTTGGTTCCCTTAGGCTAGGATATATAACGTTATAGACGTATATAGTGTCCGCACCGAGAAGTACGGGCCGACACGACCGGGATTTTGCGAAACATTCCCAGCGAGGGGCTAGATGGGTTAGGTTAGGTTATATTACGTTATAGACGTATATAATGTTCCCACCGAGAAGGGGGCCAACCCGCAAGGAATGTTGTGAAATACTACATCCGCGATGTTAGGTTCCCTTAGGTTAGGATATATAACGTTATTGACGTATATAATGCCCGCACCAAGACGTACGTGAAGACACGGCCGGGATTCTGTAAAACATTACCAGCGAGGGGCTAGATGGGTTAGGTTAGGTTATATTACGTTATAGACGTATATAATGTTCCCACCGAGAATTGGCGCCGGCCCGGCCAGGAATGTTGGAATATACTACATCCGAGATGTTAGGTTCCCTTAGGTTAGGATATATATCGTTATAGACGTATATAATGTCCGCACCGAGAAGTACGGGCCGACACGACCGGGATTTTGTAAAACATTACCAGCGAGGGTCTAGATGGGTTAGGTTAGGTTACATTACGATATAGACGTATATAATGTGCCCACCGAGAAGTGGGGCCGACCCGCAAGGAATGTTGTGAAATACTACATCCGCGATGTTAAATTCCCTTAGGTTAGGATATATAACGTTATAGACGTATATAATGTCCCCACCGAGAAGTACGGTCCGACGCGACCGGGATCTTGTAAAACATTACCTGCGAGTGTCTAGATGGGTTAGGTTAGGTTATATTACGATATAGACGTATATAGTGTGCCCACCGAGAAGTTGGGGCCGACCCGCCAGGAATGTTGGAATATACTACATCCGAGATGTTAGGTTCCCTTAGGTTAGGATATATATCGTTATAGACGTATATAATGTCCGCACCGAGAAGTACGGGCCGACACGACCGGGATTTTGTAAAACATTACCAGCGAGGGTCTAGATGGGTTAGGTTAGGTTACATTACGATATAGACGTATATAATGTGCCCACCGAGAAGTGGGGCGGACCCGCCAGGAATGTTGTGAAACGCTACTTTCGGGATGTTAGGTTGCCTTAGATTAGGGTATATAACGTTACAGATGCATACAATGTCCCTACCGAGACGTACGGCACGACACGCCGGGATTTTGTAAAACATTCCCAGCTAGGGCCTAGATGGGTTAGGTTAGGTTATATTACGTTATAGACGTATATAATGTTCCCACCGAGAATTGGCGCCGGCCCGGCCAGGAATGTTGTGAAATACTACATCCGAGATTTTGGTTCCCTTAGGTTAGGATATATAACGTTATAGACGTATATAGTGTCCGCACCGAGAAGTACGGGCCGACACGACCGGGATTTTGTGAAACATTCCCAGCTAGGGGCTAGATGGGTTAGGTTAGGTTATATTACGTTACAGACGTATATAATGTTCCCACCGAGAAGGGGGCCGACCCGCAAGGAATGTTGTGAAATACTACACCCGCGATGTTATATTCCCTTAGGTTAGGATATATAACGTTATAGACGTATATAATGTCCGCACCGAGAAGTACGGGCCGACACGACCGGGATTTTGTAAAACATTACCAGCGAGGGTCTAGATGGGTTAGGTTAGGTTATATTACGATATCGACGTATATAATGTGCCCACCGAGAAGTAGGGGCCGACCCGCCAGGATTGTTGTGAAATACTACATCCGAGATGTTAGGTTCCCTTAGGTTAGGATATATAAAGTTATAGACGTATATAATGTAACCACGGAAGAGTACGGGCAGACACGACCGGGAATTTGTAAAACATTCCCAGCTAGGGGCTAGATGGGTTAGGGTAGGTTATATTGCGATATAGACGTATATAATGTGCCCACCGAGAAGTAGGGGCCGAACCGCCAGGAATGTTGTGAAATACCTACATCCGAGATGTTAGGTTCCCTTAGGTTAGGATATATAACGTTATTGACGTATAGAATGTCCCAACCGAGAAGTACGGGACGACACGGCTTGGATTCTGTAAAACATTATCACCGAGGGGCAAAATGGGTTGGGTTAGGTTATATTACGATATAGACGTATATAATGTGCCCGCCGAGAAGTAGGGGCCGACCCGCCAGGAATGTTGGAAAATACTACATCCGAGATGTTAGGTTCCCTTAGGTTAGGATATATAAAGTTATAGACGTATATAATGACCGCACCAAGACGTACGTGAAGACACGGCCGGGATTCTGTAAAACATTACCAGCGAGGGGCTAGATGGGTTAGGTTAGGTTATATTACGTTATAGACGTATATAATGTTCCCACCGAGAAGAGGGGCCGACCCACCAGGAATGTTGTGAAATACTACATTCGAGATGTGAGGTTGCCTTAGGATAGGGTATATAACGTTACAGATGCATATAATGTCCCCACCGAGACGTACGGGACGACACGGCTGGGATTCTGTAAAACATTATCACCGAGGAGCAAAAGGGGTTAGGTTAGGTTATATTACGATATAGACGTATATAATGTTCCCACCGAGAAGTGGGGCCGACCCCCAAGGAATGTTGTGAAATACTACATCCGCGATGTTAGGTTCCCTTAGGTTAGGATATATAACGTTAAAGACGTATATAATGTCCCCTCCGAGAAGTACGGTCCGACGCGACCGGGATCTTGTAAAACATTACCAGCGAGTGTCTAGATGGGTTAGGTTAGGTCATATTACGATATAGACGTATATAATGTGCCCACCGAGAAGTTGGGGCCGACCCGCCAGGAATGTTGGAATATACTACATCCGAGATGTTAGGTTCCCTTAGGTTAGGATATATATCGTTATAGACGTATATAATGTCCGCACCGAGAAGTACGGGCCGACACGACCGGGATTTTGTAAAACATTACCAGCGAGGGTCTAGATGGGTTAGGTTAGGTTATATTACGATATAGACGTTTATAATGTGCCCACCGAGAAGTAGGGGCCGACCCGCCAGGATTGTTGGAAAATACTACACACGAGATGTTAGGTTCCCTTAGGTTAGGATATATAAAGTTATAGACGTATATAATGTCCCCACGGAAGAGTACGGGCCGACACGACCGGGATTTTGTAAAACATTCCCAGCTAGGGGCTAGTTGGGTTAGGTTAGGTTATATTACGTTATAGACGTATATAATGTTCCCACCGAGAATTGGCGCCGACCCGCCAGGAATGTTGTGAAATACTACATCCGCGATGTTAGGTTCCCTTAGGTTAGTATATATAACGTTATAGACGTATATAATGTCCCCACCGAGAAGTACGGGCCGACACGACCGCGATTTTGTAAAACATTACCAGCCAGGGTCTAGATGGGTTAGGTTAGGTTATATTACGATATAGACGTATATAATGTGCCCACCGAGAAGTAGAGGCCGACCCGCCAGGAATGTTGGAAAATACTACATCCGAGATGTTAAGTTGCCTTAGGTTAGGATATATAACGTTATAGACGTATATAATGTCCGCACCGAGACATACGGGACGACACGACCGAGATTCTGTAAAACATTAACAGCGAGGGGCTAGATGGGTTAGGTTAGGTTATATTACGTTATAGACGTATATAATGTTCCCACCGAGAAGTGGGGCGGACCCGCCAGGAATGTTGTGAAACGCTACATTCGGGATGTTAGGTTGCCTTAGATTAGGGTATATAACGTTACAGATACATACAATGTCCCTACCGAGACGTACGGGACGACACGCCGGGATTTTGTAAAACATTCCCAGCTAGGGCCTAGATGGGTTAGGTTAGGTTATATTACGTTATAGACGTATATAATGTTCCCACCGAGAATTGGCGCCGGCCCGGCCAGGAATGTTGTGAAATACTACATCCGAGATTTTGGTTCCCTTAGGCTAGGATATATAACGTTATAGACGTATATAGTGTCCGCACCGAGAAGTACGGGCCGACACGACCGGGATTTTGCGAAACATTCCCAGCGAGGGGCTAGATGGGTTAGGTTAGGTTATATTACGTTATAGACGTATATAATGTTCCCACCGAGAAGGGGGCCAACCCGCAAGGAATGTTGTGAAATACTACATCCGCGATGTTAGGTTCCCTTAGGTTAGGATATATAACGTTATTGACGTATATAATGCCCGCACCAAGACGTACGTGAAGACACGGCCGGGATTCTGTAAAACATTACCAGCGAGGGGCTAGATGGGTTAGGTTAGGTTATATTACGTTATAGACGTATATAATGTTCCCACCGAGAATTGGCGCCGGCCCGGCCAGGAATGTTGTGAAATACTACATGCGAGATTTTGGTTCCCTTAGGTTAGGATATATAACGTTATAGACGTATATAGTGTCCGCACCGAGAAGTACGGGCCGACACGACCGGGATTTTGTGAAACATTCCCAGCTAGGGGCTAGATGGGTTAGGTTAGGTTATATTACGTTACAGACGTATATAATGTTCCCACCGAGAAGGGGGCCGACCCGCAAGGAATGTTGTGAAATACTACATCCGCGATGTTAAATTCCCTTAGGTTAGGATATATAACGTTATAGACGTATATAATGTCCCCACCGAGAAGTACGGTCCGACGCGACCGGGATCTTGTAAAACATTACCTGCGAGTGTCTAGATGGGTTAGGTTAGGTTATATTACGATATAGACGTATATAGTGTGCCCACCGAGAAGTTGGGGCCGACCCGCCAGGAATGTTGGAATATACTACATCCGAGATGTTAGGTTCCCTTAGGTTAGGATATATATCGTTATAGACGTATATAATGTCCGCACCGAGAAGTACGGGCCGACGCGACCGGGATTTTGTAAAACATTACCAGCGAGGGTCTAGATGGGTTAGGTTAGGTTACATTACGATATAGACGTATATAATGTGCCCACCGAGAAGTGGGGCGGACCCGCCAGGAATGTTGTGAAACGCTACTTTCGGGATGTTAGGTTGCCTTAGATTAGGGTATATAACGTTACAGATGCATACAATGTCCCTACCGAGACGTACGGCACGACACGCCGGGATTTTGTAAAACATTCCCAGCTAGGGCCTAGATGGGTTAGGTTAGGTTATATTACGTTATAGACGTATATAATGTTCCCACCGAGAATTGGCGCCGGCCCGGCCAGGAATGTTGTGAAATACTACATCCGAGATTTTGGTTCCCTTAGGTTAGGATATATAACGTTATAGACGTATATAGTGTCCGCACCGAGAAGTACGGGCCGACACGACCGGGATTTTGTGAAACATTCCCAGCTAGGGGCTAGATGGGTTAGGTTAGGTTATATTACGTTACAGACGTATATAATGTTCCCACCGAGAAGGGGGCCGACCCGCAAGGAATGTTGTGAAATACTACATCCGCGATGTTATATTCCCTTAGGTTAGGATATATAACGTTATAGACGTATATAATGTCCGCACCGAGAAGTACGGGCCGACACGACCGGGATTTTGTAAAACATTACCAGCGAGGGTCTAGATGGGTTAGGTTAGGTTATATTACGATATCGACGTATATAATGTGCCCACCGAGAAGTAGGGGCCGACCCGCCAGGATTGTTGTGAAATACTACATCCGAGATGTTAGGTTCCCTTAGGTTAGGATATATAAAGTTATAGACGTATATAATGTAACCACGGAAGAGTACGGGCAGACACGACCGGGAATTTGTAAAACATTCCCAGCTAGGGGCTAGATGGGTTGGGGTAGGTTATATTGCGATATAGACGTATATAATGTGCCCACCGAGAAGTAGGGGCCGAACCGCCAGGAATGTTGTGAAATACCTACATCCGAGATGTTAGGTTCCCTTAGGTTAGGATATATAACGTTATTGACGTATAGAATGTCCCAACCGAGAAGTACGGGACGACACGGCTTGGATTCTGTAAAACATTATCACCGAGGGGCAAAATGGGTTGGGTTAGGTTATATTACGATATAGACGTATATAATGTGCCCGCCGAGAAGTAGGGGCCGACCCGCCAGGAATGTTGGAAAATACTACATCCGAGATGTTAGGTTCCCTTAGGTTAGGATATATAAAGTTATAGACGTATATAATGACCGCACCAAGACGTACGTGAAGACACGGCCGGGATTCTGTAAAACATTACCAGCGAGGGGCTAGATGGGTTAGGTTAGGTTATATTACGTTATAGACGTATATAATGTTCCCACCGAGAAGAGGGGCCGACCCACCAGGAATGTTGTGAAATACTACATTCGAGATGTGAGGTTGCCTTAGGATAGGGTATATAACGTTATAGACGTATATAGTGTCCGCACCGAGAAGTACGGGCCGACACGACCGGGATTTTGTGAAACATTCCCAGCTAGGGGCTAGATGGGTTAGGTTAGGTTATATTACGTTACAGACGTATATAATGTTCCCACCGAGAAGGGGGCCGACCCGCAAGGAATGTTGTGAAATACTACATCCGCGATGTTAAATTCCCTTAGGTTAGGATATATAACGTTATAGACGTATATAATGTCCCCACCGAGAAGTACGGTCCGACGCGACCGGGATCTTGTAAAACATTACCTGCGAGTGTCTAGATGGGTTAGGTTAGGTTATATTACGATATAGACGTATATAGTGTGCCCACCGAGAAGTTGGGGCCGACCCGCCAGGAATGTTGGAATATACTACATCCGAGATGTTAGGTTCCCTTAGGTTAGGATATATATCGTTATAGACGTATATAATGTCCGCACCGAGAAGTACGGGCCGACACGACCGGGATTTTGTAAAACATTACCAGCGAGGGTCTAGATGGGTTAGGTTAGGTTACATTACGATATAGACGTATATAATGTGCCCACCGAGAAGTGGGGCGGACCCGCCAGGAATGTTGTGAAACGCTACTTTCGGGATGTTAGGTTGCCTTAGATTAGGGTATATAACGTTACAGATGCATACAATGTCCCTACCGAGACGTACGGCACGACACGCCGGGATTTTGTAAAACATTCCCAGCTAGGGCCTAGATGGGTTAGGTTAGGTTATATTACGTTATAGACGTATATAATGTTCCCACCGAGAATTGGCGCCGGCCCGGCCAGGAATGTTGTGAAATACTACATCCGAGATTTTGGTTCCCTTAGGTTAGGATATATAACGTTATAGACGTATATAGTGTCCGCACCGAGAAGTACGGGCCGACACGACCGGGATTTTGTGAAACATTCCCAGCTAGGGGCTAGATGGGTTAGGTTAGGTTATATTACGTTACAGACGTATATAATGTTCCCACCGAGAAGGGGGCCGACCCGCAAGGAATGTTGTGAAATACTACATCCGCGATGTTATATTCCCTTAGGTTAGGATATATAACGTTATAGACGTTTATAATGTCCGCACCGAGAAGTACGGGCCGACACGACCGGGATTTTGTAAAACATTACCAGCGAGGGTCTAGATGGGTTAGGTTAGGTTATATTACGATATCGACGTATATAATGTGCCCACCGAGAAGTAGGGGCCGACCCGCCAGGATTGTTGTGAAATACTACATCCGAGATGTTAGGTTCCCTTAGGTTAGGATATATAAAGTTATAGACGTATATAATGTAACCACGGAAGAGTACGGGCAGACACGACCGGGAATTTGTAAAACATTCCCAGCTAGGGGCTAGATGGGTTGGGGTAGGTTATATTGCGATATAGACGTATATAATGTGCCCACCGAGAAGTAGGGGCCGAACCGCCAGGAATGTTGTGAAATACCTACATCCGAGATGTTAGGTTCCCTTAGGTTAGGATATATAACGTTATTGACGTATAGAATGTCCCAACCGAGAAGTACGGGACGACACGGCTTGGATTCTGTAAAACATTATCACCGAGGGGCAAAATGGGTTGGGTTAGGTTATATTACGATATAGACGTATATAATGTGCCCGCCGAGAAGTAGGGGCCGACCCGCCAGGAATGTTGGAAAATACTACATCCGAGATGTTAGGTTCCCTTAGGTTAGGATATATAAAGTTATAGACGTATATAATGACCGCACCAAGACGTACGTGAAGACACGGCCGGGATTCTGTAAAACATTACCAGCGAGGGGCTAGATGGGTTAGGTTAGGTTATATTACGTTATAGACGTATATAATGTTCCCACCGAGAAGAGGGGCCGACCCACCAGGAATGTTGTGAAATACTACATTCGAGATGTGAGGTTGCCTTAGGATAGGGTATATAACGTTACAGATGCATATAATGTCCCCACCGAGACGTACGGGACGACACGGCTGGGATTCTGTAAAACATTATCACCGAGGAGCAAAAGGGGTTAGGTTAGGTTATATTACGATATAGACGTATATAATGTTCCCACCGAGAAGTGGGGCCGACCCCCAAGGAATGTTGTGAAATACTACATCCGCGATGTTAGGTTCCCTTAGGTTAGGATATATAACGTTAAAGACGTATATAATGTCCCCTCCGAGAAGTACGGTCCGACGCGACCGGGATCTTGTAAAACATTACCAGCGAGTGTCTAGATGGGTTAGGTTAGGTCATATTACGATATAGACGTATATAATGTGCCCACCGAGAAGTTGGGGCCGACCCGCCAGGAATGTTGGAATATACTACATCCGAGATGTTAGGTTCCCTTAGGTTAGGATATATATCGTTATAGACGTATATAATGTCCGCACCGAGAAGTACGGGCCGACACGACCGGGATTTTGTAAAACATTACCAGCGAGGGTCTAGATGGGTTAGGTTAGGTTATATTACGATATAGACGTTTATAATGTGCCCACCGAGAAGTAGGGGCCGACCCGCCAGGATTGTTGGAAAATACTACACACGAGATGTTAGGTTCCCTTAGGTTAGGATATATAAAGTTATAGACGTATATAATGTCCCCACGGAAGAGTACGGGCCGACACGACCGGGATTTTGTAAAACATTCCCAGCTAGGGGCTAGTTGGGTTAGGTTAGGTTATATTACGTTATAGACGTATATAATGTTCCCACCGAGAATTGGCGCCGACCCGCCAGGAATGTTGTGAAATACTACATCCGCGATGTTAGGTTCCCTTAGGTTAGTATATATAACGTTATAGACGTATATAATGTCCCCACCGAGAAGTACGGGCCGACACGACCGCGATTTTGTAAAACATTACCAGCCAGGGTCTAGATGGGTTAGGTTAGGTTATATTACGATATAGACGTATATAATGTGCCCACCGAGAAGTAGAGGCCGACCCGCCAGGAATGTTGGAAAATACTACATCCGAGATGTTAAGTTGCCTTAGGTTAGGATATATAACGTTATAGACGTATATAATGTCCGCACCGAGACATACGGGACGACACGACCGAGATTCTGTAAAACATTAACAGCGAGGGGCTAGATGGGTTAGGTTAGGTTATATTACGTTATAGACGTATATAATGTTCCCACCGAGAAGTGGGGCGGACCCGCCAGGAATGTTGTGAAACGCTACATTCGGGATGTTAGGTTGCCTTAGATTAGGGTATATAACGTTACAGATACATACAATGTCCCTACCGAGACGTACGGGACGACACGCCGGGATTTTGTAAAACATTCCCAGCTAGGGCCTAGATGGGTTAGGTTAGGTTATATTACGTTATAGACGTATATAATGTTCCCACCGAGAATTGGCGCCGGCCCGGCCAGGAATGTTGTGAAATACTACATCCGAGATTTTGGTTCCCTTAGGCTAGGATATATAACGTTATAGACGTATATAGTGTCCGCACCGAGAAGTACGGGCCGACACGACCGGGATTTTGCGAAACATTCCCAGCGAGGGGCTAGATGGGTTAGGTTAGGTTATATTACGTTATAGACGTATATAATGTTCCCACCGAGAAGGGGGCCAACCCGCAAGGAATGTTGTGAAATACTACATCCGCGATGTTAGGTTCCCTTAGGTTAGGATATATAACGTTATTGACGTATATAATGCCCGCACCAAGACGTACGTGAAGACACGGCCGGGATTCTGTAAAACATTACCAGCGAGGGGCTAGATGGGTTAGGTTAGGTTATATTACGTTATAGACGTATATAATGTTCCCACCGAGAATTGGCGCCGGCCCGGCCAGGAATGTTGTGAAATACTACATGCGAGATTTTGGTTCCCTTAGGTTAGGATATATAACGTTATAGACGTATATAGTGTCCGCACCGAGAAGTACGGGCCGACACGACCGGGATTTTGTGAAACATTCCCAGCTAGGGGCTAGATGGGTTAGGTTAGGTTATATTACGTTACAGACGTATATAATGTTCCCACCGAGAAGGGGGCCGACCCGCAAGGAATGTTGTGAAATACTACATCCGCGATGTTAAATTCCCTTAGGTTAGGATATATAACGTTATAAACGTATATAATGTCCCCACCGAGAAGTACGGTCCGACGCGACCGGGATCTTGTAAAACATTACCTGCGAGTGTCTAGATGGGTTAGGTTAGGTTATATTACGATATAGACGTATATAGTGTGCCCACCGAGAAGTTGGGGCCGACCCGCCAGGAATGTTGGAATATACTACATCCGAGATGTTAGGTTCCCTTAGGTTAGGATATATATCGTTATAGACGTATATAATGTCCGCACCGAGAAGTACGGGCCGACACGACCGGGATTTTGTAAAACATTACCAGCGAGGGTCTAGATGGGTTAGGTTAGGTTACATTACGATATAGACGTATATAATGTGCCCACCGAGAAGTGGGGCGGACCCGCCAGGAATGTTGTGAAACGCTACTTTCGGGATGTTAGGTTGCCTTAGATTAGGGTATATAACGTTACAGATGCATACAATGTCCCTACCGAGACGTACGGCACGACACGCCGGGATTTTGTAAAACATTCCCAGCTAGGGCCTAGATGGGTTAGGTTAGGTTATATTACGTTATAGACGTATATAATGTTCCCACCGAGAATTGGCGCCGGCCCGGCCAGGAATGTTGTGAAATACTACATCCGAGATTTTGGTTCCCTTAGGTTAGGATATATAACGTTATAGACGTATATAGTGTCCGCACCGAGAAGTACGGGCCGACACGACCGGGATTTTGTGAAACATTCCCAGCTAGGGGCTAGATGGGTTAGGTTAGGTTATATTACGTTACAGACGTATATAATGTTCCCACCGAGAAGGGGGCCGACCCGCAAGGAATGTTGTGAAATACTACATCCGCGATGTTATATTCCCTTAGGTTAGGATATATAACGTTATAGACGTATATAATGTCCGCACCGAGAAGTACGGGCCGACACGACCGGGATTTTGTAAAACATTACCAGCGAGGGTCTAGATGGGTTAGGTTAGGTTATATTACGATATCGACGTATATAATGTGCCCACCGAGAAGTAGGGGCCGACCCGCCAGGATTGTTGTGAAATACTACATCCGAGATGTTAGGTTCCCTTAGGTTAGGATATATAAAGTTATAGACGTATATAATGTAACCACGGAAGAGTACGGGCAGACACGACCGGGAATTTGTAAAACATTCCCAGCTAGGGGCTAGATGGGTTAGGGTAGGTTATATTGCGATATAGACGTATATAATGTGCCCACCGAGAAGTAGGGGCCGAACCGCCAGGAATGTTGTGAAATACCTACATCCGGGATGTTAGGTTCCCTTAGGTTAGGATATATAACGTTATTGACGTATAGAATGTCCCAACCGAGAAGTACGGGACGACACGGCTTGGATTCTGTAAAACATTATCACCGAGGGGCAAAATGGGTTGGGTTAGGTTATATTACGATATAGACGTATATAATGTGCCCGCCGAGAAGTAGGGGCCGACCCGCCAGGAATGTTGGAAAATACTACATCCGAGATGTTAGGTTCCCTTAGGTTAGGATATATAAAGTTATAGACGTATATAATGACCGCACCAAGACGTACGTGAAGACACGGCCGGGATTCTGTAAAACATTACCAGCGAGGGGCTAGATGGGTTAGGTTAGGTTATATTACGTTATAGACGTATATAATGTTCCCACCGAGAAGAGGGGCCGACCCACCAGGAATGTTGTGAAATACTACATTCGAGATGTGAGGTTGCCTTAGGATAGGGTATATAACGTTACAGATGCATATAATGTCCCCACCGAGACGTACGGGACGACACGGCTGGGATTCTGTAAAACATTATCACCGAGGAGCAAAAGGGGTTAGGTTAGGTTATATTACGATATAGACGTATATAATGTTCCCACCGAGAAGTGGGGCCGACCCCCAAGGAATGTTGTGAAATACTACATCCGCGATGTTAGGTTCCCTTAGGTTAGGATATATAACGTTAAAGACGTATATAATGTCCCCTCCGAGAAGTACGGTCCGACGCGACCGGGATCTTGTAAAACATTACCAGCGAGTGTCTAGATGGGTTAGGTTAGGTCATATTACGATATAGACGTATATAATGTGCCCACCGAGAAGTTGGGGCCGACCCGCCAGGAATGTTGGAATATACTACATCCGAGATGTTAGGTTCCCTTAGGTTAGGATATATATCGTTATAGACGTATATAATGTCCGCACCGAGAAGTACGGGCCGACACGACCGGGATTTTGTAAAACATTACCAGCGAGGGTCTAGATGGGTTAGGTTAGGTTATATTACGATATAGACGTTTATAATGTGCCCACCGAGAAGTAGGGGCCGACCCGCCAGGATTGTTGGAAAATACTACACACGAGATGTTAGGTTCCCTTAGGTTAGGATATATAAAGTTATAGACGTATATAATGTCCCCACGGAAGAGTACGGGCCGACACGACCGGGATTTTGTAAAACATTCCCAGCTAGGGGCTAGTTGGGTTAGGTTAGGTTATATTACGTTATAGACGTATATAATGTTCCCACCGAGAATTGGCGCCGACCCGCCAGGAATGTTGTGAAATACTACATCCGCGATGTTAGGTTCCCTTAGGTTAGTATATATAACGTTATAGACGTATATAATGTCCCCACCGAGAAGTACGGGCCGACACGACCGCGATTTTGTAAAACATTACCAGCCAGGGTCTAGATGGGTTAGGTTAGGTTATATTACGATATAGACGTATATAATGTGCCCACCGAGAAGTAGAGGCCGACCCGCCAGGAATGTTGGAAAATACTACATCCGAGATGTTAAGTTGCCTTAGGTTAGGATATATAACGTTATAGACGTATATAATGTCCGCACCGAGACATACGGGACGACACGACCGAGATTCTGTAAAACATTAACAGCGAGGGGCTAGATGGGTTAGGTTAGGTTATATTACGTTATAGACGTATATAATGTTCCCACCGAGAAGTGGGGCGGACCCGCCAGGAATGTTGTGAAACGCTACATTCGGGATGTTAGGTTGCCTTACATTAGGGTATATAACGTTACAGATACATACAATGTCCCTACCGAGACGTACGGGACGACACGCCGGGATTTTGTAAAACATTCCCAGCTAGGGCCTAGATGGGTTAGGTTAGGTTATATTACGTTATAGACGTATATAATGTTCCCACCGAGAATTGGCGCCGGCCCGGCCAGGAATGTTGTGAAATACTACATCCGAGATTTTGGTTCCCTTAGGCTAGGATATATAACGTTATAGACGTATATAGTGTCCGCACCGAGAAGTACGGGCCGACACGACCGGGATTTTGCGAAACATTCCCAGCGAGGGGCTAGATGGGTTAGGTTAGGTTATATTACGTTATAGACGTATATAATGTTCCCACCGAGAAGGGGGCCAACCCGCAAGGAATGTTGTGAAATACTACATCCGCGATGTTAGGTTCCCTTAGGTTAGGATATATAACGTTATTGACGTATATAATGCCCGCACCAAGACGTACGTGAAGACACGGCCGGGATTCTGTAAAACATTACCAGCGAGGGGCTAGATGGGTTAGGTTAGGTTATATTACGTTATAGACGTATATAATGTTCCCACCGAGAATTGGCGCCGGCCCGGCCAGGAATGTTGTGAAATACTACATGCGAGATTTTGGTTCCCTTAGGTTAGGATATATAACGTTATAGACGTATATAATGTCCCCACCGAGAAGTACGGTCCGACGCGACCGGGATCTTGTAAAACATTACCAGCGAGTGTCTAGATGGGTTAGGTTAGGTCATATTACGATATAGACGTATATAATGTGCCCACCGAGAAGTTGGGGCCGACCCGCCAGGAATGTTGGAATATACTACATCCGAGATGTTAGGTTCCCTTAGGTTAGGATATATATCGTTATAGACGTATATAATGTCCGCACCGAGAAGTACGGGCCGACACGACCGGGATTTTGTAAAACATTACCAGCGAGGGTCTAGATGGGTTAGGTTAGGTTATATTACGATATAGACGTATATAATGTGCCCACCGAGAAGTAGGGGCCGACCCGCCAGGATTGTTGTGAAATACTACATCCGAGATGTTAGGTTCCCTTAGGTTAGGATATATAACGTTATTGACGTATATAATGCCGCACAAAGACGTACGTGAAGACACGGCCGGGATTCTGTAAAACATTACCAGCGAGGGGCTAGATGGGTTAGGTTAGGTTATATTACGTTATAGACGTATATAATGTTCCCACCGAGAATTGGCGCCGGCCCGGCCAGGAATGTTGTGAAATACTACATGCGAGATTTTGGTTCCCTTAGGTTAGGATATATAACGTTATAGACGTATATAATGACCCCACCGTGAAGTACGGTCCGACGCGACCGGGATCTTGTAAAACATTACCAGCGAGTGTCTAGATGGGTTAGGTTAGGTCATATTACGATATAGACGTATATAATGTGCCCACCGAGAAGTTGGGGCCGACCCGCCAGGAATGTTGGAATATACTACATCCGAGATGTTAGGTTCCCTTAGGTTAGGATATATAACGTTATAGACGTATATAATATCCGCACCGAGACATACGGGAAGACACGACCGAGATTCTATAAAACATTACCAGCGAGGGGCTAGATGGGTTAGGTTAGGTTATATTACGTTATAGACGTATATAATGTTCCCACCGAGAATTGGCGCCGGCCCGGCCAGGAATGTTGTGAAATACTACATCCGAGATTTTGGTTCCCTTAGGTTAGGATATATAACGTTATAGACGTATATAGTGTCCGCACCGAGAAGTACGGGCCGACACGACCGGGATTTTGTGAAACATTCCCAGCTAGGGGCTAGATGGGTTAGGTTAGGTTATATTACGTTACAGACGTATATAATGTTCCCACCGAGAAGGGGGCCGACCCGCAAGGAATGTTGTGAAATACTACATCCGCGATGTTAAATTCCCTTAGGTTAGGATATATAACGTTATAGACGTGTATAATGTCCCCACCGAGAAGTACGGTCCGACGCGACCGGGATCTTGTAAAACATTACCAGCGAGTGTCTAGATGGGTTAGGTTAGGTTATATTACGATATAGACGTATATAGTGTGCCCACCGAGAAGTTGGGGCCGACCCGCCAGGAATGTTGGAATATACTACATCCGAGATGTTAGGTTCCCTTAGGTTAGGATATATATCGTTATAGACGTATATAATGTCCGCACCGAGAAGTACGGGCCGACACGACCGGGATTTTGTAAAACATTACCAGCGAGGGTCTAGATGGGTTAGGTTAGGTTACATTACGATATAGACGTATATAATGTGCCCACCGAGAAGTAGGGGCCGACCCGCAAGCATTGTTGTGAAATACTACATCCGAGATGTTAGGTTCCCTTAGGTTAGGATATATAACGTTATTGACATATATAATGCCCGCACCAAGACGTACGTGAAGACACGGCCGGGATTCTGTAAAACATTACCAGCGAGGGGCTAGATGGGTTAGGTTAGGTTATATTACGTTATAGACGTATATAATGTTTCCACCGAGAATTGGCGCAGGCCAGGCCAGGAATGTTGTGAAATACTACATCCGAGATTTTGGTTCCCTTAGGTTAGGATATATAACGTTATAGACGTATATAGTGTCCGCACCGAGAAGTACGGGCCGACACGACCGGGATTTTGTGAAACATTCCCAGCTAGGGGCTAGATGGGTTAGGTTAGGTTATATTACGTTACAGACGTATATAATGTTCCCACCGAGAAGGGGGCCGACCCGCAAGGAATGTTGTGAAATACTACATCCGCGATGTTAAATTCCCTTAGGTTAGGATATATAACGTTATAGACGTATATAATGTCCCCACCGAGAAGTACGGTCCGACGCGACCGGGATCTTGTAAAACATTACCAGCGCGTGTCTAGATGGGTTAGGTTAGGTTATATTACGATATAGACGTATATAATGTGCCCACCGAGAAGTTGGGGCCGACCCGCCAGGAATGTTGGAAAATACTACATCCGAGATGTTAGGTTCCCTTAGGTTAGGATATATAATGTTATAGACGTATATAATGTCCCCACGGAAAAGTACGGGCCGACACGACCGGGATTCTGTAAAACATTACCAGCGAGGGTCTAGATGGGTTAGGTTAGGTTATATTACGATATAGACGTTTATAATGTGCCCACCGAGAAGTAGGGGCCGACCCGCCAGGATTGTTGGAAAATACTACACCCGAGATGTTAGGTTCCCTTAGGTTAGGATATATAAAGTTATAGACGTATATAATGTCCCCATGGAAGAGTACGGGCAGACACGACCGGGATTTTGTAAAACATTCCCAGCGGGGGTCTAGATGGGCTAGGTTAGGTTATATTACGATATAAACGTTTATAATGTGCCCACCGAGAAGTAGGGGCCGACCCGCCAGGATTGTTGGAAAATACTACACCCGAGATGTTAGGTTCCCTTAGGTTAGGATATATAAAGTTATAGACGTATATAATGTCCCCACGGAAGAGTACGGGCAGACACGACCGGGATTTTGTAAAACATTCCCAGCTAGGGGCTAGATGGGTTACGTTAGGTTATATTACGATATAGACGTATATAATGTGCCCACCGAGAAGTAGGGGCCGACCCGCCAGGAATGTTGTGAAATACCTACGTCCGAGATGTTAGGTTCCCTTAGGTTAGGATATATAACGTTATTGACGTGTATAATGTCCCAACCGAGAAGTACGGGCCGACGCGACCGGGATTTTGTAAAACATTACCAGCGGGGGTCTAGATGGGTTAGGTTAGGTTATATTACGATATAGACGTATATAATGTGCCCGCCGAGAAGTAGGGGCCGACCCGCCAGGAATGTTGGAAAATACTACATCCGAGATGTTAGGTTCCCTTAGGTTAGGATATATAAAGTTATACACGTACATAATGCCCGCACCAAGACGTACGTGACGACACGGCCGGGATTCTGTAAAACATTACCAGCGAGGGGCTAGATGGGTTAAGTTAGGTTATATTACGTTATAGACGTATATAATGTTCCCACCGAGAAGAGGGGCCGACCCGCCAGGAATGTTGTGAAATACTACATTCGAGATGTGAGGTTGCCTTAGGTTAGGGTATATAACGTTACAGATGCATATAATGTCCCCACCGAGACGTACGGGACGACACGGCTGGGATTCTGTAAAACATTATCACCGAGGATCAAAATGGGTTAGGTTAGGCTATATTACGATATAGACGTATATAATGTGCCCGCCGAGAAGTAGGGGCCGACCCGCCAGGAATGTTGGAAAATACTACATCCGAGATGTTAGGTTCCCTTAGGTTAGGATATATAATGTTATAGACGTATATAATGTCCCCACGGAAAAGTACGGGCCGACACGACCGGGATTCTGTAAAACATTACCAGCGAGGGTCTAGATGGGTTAGGTTAGGTTATATTACGATATAGACGTATATAATGTGCCCACCGAGAAGTGGGGCGGACCCGCCAGGAATGTTGTGAAACGCTACTTTCGGGATGTTAGGTTGCCTTAGATTAGGGTATATAACGTTACAGATGCATACAATGTCCCTACCGAGACGTACGGGACGAAACGCCGGGATTTTGTAAAACATTCCCAGCTAGGGCCTAGATGGGTTAGGTTAGGTTATATTACGTTATAGACGTATATAATGTTCCCACCGAGAATTGGCGCCGGCCCGGCCAGGAATGTTGTGAAATACTACATCCGAGATTTTGGTTCCCTTAGGTTAGAATATATAACGTTATAGACGTATATAGTGTCCGCACCGAGAAGTACGGGCCGACACGACCGGGATTTTGTGAAACATTCCCAGCTAGGGGCTAGATGGGTTAGGTTAGGTTATATTACGTTACAGACGTATATAATGTTCCCACCGAGAAGGGGGCCGACCCGCAAGGAATGTTGTGAAATACTACATCCGCGATGTTAAATTCCCTTAGGTTAGGATATATAACGTTATAGACGTATATAGTGTCCGCACCGAGAAGTACGGGCCGACACGACCGGGATATTGTGAAACATTCCCAGCTAGGGGCTAGATGGGTTAGGTTAGGTTATATTACGTTATAGACGTATATAATGTTCCCACCGAGAAGGGGGCCGACCCGCAAGGAATGTTGTGAAATACTACATCCGCGATGTTATATTCCCTTAGGTTAGGATATATAACGTTATAGACGTATATAATGTCCCCACCGAGAAGTACGGTCCCACGCGACCGGGATCTTGTAAAACATTACCAGCGAGTGTCTAGATGGGTTAGGTTAGGTTATATTACGATATAGACGTATATAATGTGCCCACCGAGAAGTTGGGGCCCACCCGCCAGGAATGTTGGAATATACTACATCCGAGATGTTAGGTTCCCTTAGGTTAGGATATATAATGTTATAGACGTATATAATGTCCCCACGGAAAAGTACGGGCCGACACGACCGGGATTCTGTAAAACATTACCAGCGAGGGTCTAGATGGGTTAGGTTAGGTTATATTACGATATAGACGTATATAATGTGCCCACCGAGAAGTAGGGGCCGACCCGCCAGGAATGTTGTGAAATACTACATCCGAGATGTTAGGTTCCCTTAGGTTAGGATATATAACGTTATTGATGTATATAATGTCCCAACCGAGAAGTACGGGCTGACACGACCGGGATTTTGTAAAACATTACCAGCGAGGGTCTAGATGGGTTAGGTTAGGTTATATTACGATATAGACGTATATAATGTGCCCGACAAGAAGTAGGGGCCGACCCGCCAGGAATGTTGGAAAATACTACATCCGAGATGTTAGGTTGCCTTAGGTTAGGGTATATAACGTTACAGATGCATATATGTCCCCACCGAGACGTACGGGACGACACGGCCGGGATTCTGTAAAACATTACCAGCGAGGGGCTAGATGGGTTAGGTTAGGTTATATTACGTAATAGTCGTATATAGTGTTCCCACCGAGAAGTGGGGCCGACCCGCCAGGAATGTTGTGAAATACTACATTCGAGATGTTAGGTTGCCTTAGGTTAGGGTATATAACGTTACAGATGCATATAATGTCCCCACCGAGACGTACGGGACGACACGGCTGGGATTCTGTAAAACATTATCACCGAGGGGCAAAGTGGGTTACGTTAGGTTATATTACGATATAGACGTATATAATGTGCCCACCGAGAAGTAGGGGCCGAACCTCCAAAATGTTGGACAATACTACATCCGAGATGTTAGGTTCCCTTAGGTTAGGATATATAAAGTTATAGACGTATATAATGTCCCCACTGAAAAGTACGGGCCGACACGACTGGGATTTTGTAAAACATTCCCAGCTAGGGCCTAGATGGGTTAGGTTAGGTAATATTACGTTATAGACGTATATAATGTTCCCACCGAGAATTGGCGCCGGCCCGGCCAGGAATGTTGTGAAATACTACATCCGAGATTTTGGTTCCCTTAGGTTAGGATATATAACGTTATAGACGTATATAGTGTCCGCACCGAGAAGTACGGGCCGACACGACCGGGATTTTGTGAAACATTCCCAGCTAGGGGCTAGATGGGTTAGGTTAGGTTATATTACGTTATAGACGTATATAATGTTCCCACCGAGAAGGGGGCCGACCCGCAAGGAATGTTGTGAAATACTACATCCGCGATGTTAAATTCCCTTAGGTTAGGATATATAACGTTATAGATGTATATAATGTCCCCACCGAAAAGTACGGTCCGACGCGACCGGGATCTTGTAAAACATTACCAGCGAGTGTCTAGATGGGTTAGGTTAGGTTATATTACGATATAGACGTATATAATGTGCCCACCGAGAAGTTGGGGCCGACCCGCCAGGAATGTTGGAAAATACTACATCCGAGATGTTAGGTTCCCTTAGGTTAGGATATATATCGTTATAGACGCATATAATGTCCGCACCGAGAAGTACGTGCCGACACGACCGGGATTTTGTAAAACATTACCAGCGAGGGTCTAGATGGGTTAGGTTAGGTTATATTACGATATAGACGTTTATAATGTGCCCACCGAGAAGTAGGGGCCGACCCGCCAGGATTGTTGGAAAATACTACACCCGAGATGTTAGGTTCCCTTAGGTTAGGATATATATAGTTATAGACGTATATAATGTCCCCACGGAAGAGTACGGGCAGACACGACCGGGATTTTGTAAAACATTACCAGCGAGGGTCTAGATGGGTTAGGTTAGGTTATATTACGTTATAGACGTATATAATGTTCCCACCGAGAAGAGGGGCCGACCCGCCAGGAATGTTGTGAAATACTACATTCGAGATGTTAGGTTGCCTTAGGTTAGGGTATATAACGTTACAGATGCATATAATGTCCCCACCGAGACGTACGGGACGACACGGCTGGGATTCTGTAAAACATTATCACCGAGGAGCAAAATGGGTTAGGTTAGGTTATATTACGATATAGACGTATATAACGTGCCCGCCGAGAAGTAGGGGCCGACCCGCCAGGAATGTTGGAAAATACTACATCCGAGATGTTAGGTTCCCTTAGGTTAGGATATATAAAGTTATAGACGTATATAATGCCCGCACCAAGACGTACGTGAAGACACGGCCGGGATTCTGTAAAACATTATCACCGAGGAGCAAAATGGGATAGGTTAGGCTATATTACGATATAGACGTATATAATGTGCCCGCCGAGAAGTAGGCGCCGACCCGCCAGGAATGATGGAAAATACTACATCCGAGATGTTAGGTTCCCTTAGGTTAGGATATATAAAGTTATAGACGCATATAATGCCCGCACCAAGACGTACGTGACGACACGGCCGGGATTCTGTAAAACATTACCAGCGAGGGGCTAGATGGGTTAGGTTAGGTTATATTACGTTATAGACGTATATAATGTTCCCACCGAGAAGAGGGGCCGACCCGCCAGGAATGTTGTGAAATACTACATTCGAGATGTTAGGTTGCCTTAGGTTAGGGTTTATAACGTTACAGATGCATATAATGTCCCCACCGAGACGTACGGGACGACACGGATGGGATTCTGTAAAACATTATCACCGAGGAGCAAAATGTGTTAGGTTAGGTTATATTACGATATAGACGTATATAATGTGCCCACCGAGAAGTAGGGGCCGACCCGCCAGGAATGTTGGAAAATACTACATCCGAGATGTTAGGTTCCCTTAGGTTAGGATATATAAAGTTATAGACGTATATAATGCCCGCCCCAAGACGTACGTGACGACACGGTCGGGATTCTGTAAAACATTACCAGCGAGGGGCTAGATGGGTTAGGTTAGGTTATATTACGTTATAGACGCATATAATGTTCCCACCGAGAAGAGGGGCCGACCCGCCAGGAATGTTGTGAAATACTACATTCGAGATGTTAGGTTGCCTTAGGTTAGGGTTTATAACCTTACAGATGCATATAATGTCCCCACCGAGACGTACGGGACGACACGGATGGGATTCTGTAAAACATTATCACCGAGGAGCAAAATGTGTTAGGTTAGGTTATATTACGATATAGACGTATATAATGTGCCCGCCGAGAAGTAGGGGCCGACCCGCCAGGAATGTTGGAAAATACTACATCCGAGATGTTAGGTTCCCTTAGGTTAGGATATATAATGTTATAGACGTATATAATGTCCCCACGGAAAAGTACGGGCCGACACGACCGGGATTCTGTAAAACATTACCAGCGAGGGTCTAGATGGGTTAGGTTAGGTTATATTACGATATAGACGTATATAATGTGCCCACCGAGAAGTAGGGGCCGACCCGCCAGGAATGTTGTGAAATACTACATCCGAGATGTTAGGTTCCTTTAGGTTAGGATATATAACGTTATTGATGTATATAATGTCCCAACCGAGAAGTACGGGCTGACACGACCGGGATTTTGTAAAACATTACCAGCGAGGGTCTAGATGGGTTAGGTTAGGTTATATTACGATATAGACGTATATAATGTGCCCACCGAGAAGTTGGGGCCGACCCGCCAGGAATGTTGGAAAATACTACATCCGAGATGTTAGGTTCCCTTAGGTTAGGATATATATCGTTATAGACGCATATAATGTCCGCACCGAGAAGTACGGGCCGACACGACCGGGATTTTGTAAAACATTACCAGCGAGGGTCTAGATGGGTTAGGTTAGGTTATATTACGATATAGACGTTTATAATGTGCCCACCGAGAAGTAGGGGCCGACCCGCCAGGACTGTTGGAAAATACTACACCCGAGATGTTAGGTTCCCTTAGGTTAGGATATATATAGTTATAGACGTATATAATGTCCCCACGGAAGAGTACGGGCAGACACGACCGGGATTTTGTAAAACATTACCAGCGAGGGTCTAGATGGGTTAGGTTAGGTTATATTACGTTATAGACGTATATAATGTTCCCACCGAGAAGAGGGGCCGACCCGCCAGGAATGTTGTGAAATACTACATTCGAGATGTTAGGTTGCCTTAGGTTAGGGTATATAACGTTACAGATGCATATAATGTCCCCACCGAGACGTACGGGACGACACGGCTGGGATTCTGTAAAACATTATCACCGAGGAGCAAAATGGGTTAGGTTAGGTTATATTACGATATAGACGTATATAACGTGCCCGCCGAGAAGTAGGGGCCGACCCGCCAGGAATGTTGGAAAATACTACATCCGAGATGTTAGGTTCCCTTAGGTTAGGATATATAAAGTTATAGACGTATATAATGCCCGCACCAAGACGTACGTGAAGACACGGCCGGGATTCTGTAAAACATTATCACCGAGGAGCAAAATGGGATAGGTTAGGCTATATTACGATATAGACGTATATAATGTGCCCGCCGAGAAGTAGGGGCCGACCCGCCAGGAATGATGGAAAATACTACATCCGAGATGTTAGGTTCCCTTAGGTTAGGATATATAAAGTTATAGACGCATATAATGCCCGCACCAAGACGTACGTGACGACACGGCCGGGATTCTGTAAAACATTACCAGCGAGGGGCTAGATGGGTTAGGTTAGGTTATATTACGTTATAGACGTATATAATGTTCCCACCGAGAAGAGGGGCCGACCCGCCAGGAATGTTGTGAAATACTACATTCGAGATGTTAGGTTGCCTTAGGTTAGGGTTTATAACGTTACAGATGCATATAATGTCCCCACCGAGACGTACGGGACGACACGGATGGGATTCTGTAAAACATTATCACCGAGGAGCAAAATGTGTTAGGTTAGGTTATATTACGATATAGACGTATATAATGTGCCCACCGAGAAGTAGGGGCCGACCCGCCAGGAATGTTGGAAAATACTACATCCGAGATGTTAGGTTCCCTTAGGTTAGGATATATAAAGTTATAGACGTATATAATGCCCGCCCCAAGACGTACGTGACGACACGGTCGGGATTCTGTAAAACATTACCAGCGAGGGGCTAGATGGGTTAGGTTAGGTTATATTACGTTATAGACGCATATAATGTTCCCACCGAGAAGAGGGGCCGACCCGCCAGGAATGTTGTGAAATACTACATTCGAGATGTTAGGTTGCCTTAGGTTAGGGTTTATAACCTTACAGATGCATATAATGTCCCCACCGAGACGTACGGGACGACACGGATGGGATTCTGTAAAACATTATCACCGAGGAGCAAAATGTGTTAGGTTAGGTTATATTACGATATAGACGTATATAATGTGCCCGCCGAGAAGTAGGGGCCGACCCGCCAGGAATGTTGGAAAATACTACATCCGAGATGTTAGGTTCCCTTAGGTTAGGATATATAATGTTATAGACGTATATAATGTCCCCACGGAAAAGTACGGGCCGACACGACCGGGATTCTGTAAAACATTACCAGCGAGGGTCTAGATGGGTTAGGTTAGGTTATATTACGATATAGACGTATATAATGTGCCCACCGAGAAGTAGGGGCCGACCCGCCAGGAATGTTGTGAAATACTACATCCGAGATGTTAGGTTCCCTTAGGTTAGGATATATAACGTTATTGATGTATATAATGTCCCAACCGAGAAGTACGGGCTGACACGACCGGGATTTTGTAAAACATTACCAGCGAGGGTCTAGATGGGTTAGGTTAGGTTATATTACGATATAGACGTATATAATGTGCCCACCGAGAAGTGGGGCGGACCCGCCAGGAATGTTGTGAAACGCTACTTTCGGGATGTTAGGTTGCCTTAGATTAGGGTATATAACGTTACAGATGCATACAATGTCCCTACCGAGACGTACGGGACGAAACGCCGGGATTTTGTAAAACATTCCCAGCTAGGGCCTAGATGGGTTAGGTTAGGTTATATTACGTTATAGACGTATATAATGTTCCCACCGAGAATTGGCGCCGGCCCGGCCAGGAATGTTGTGAAATACTACATCCGAGATTTTGGTTCCCTTAGGTTAGGATATATAACGTTATAGACGTATATAGTGTCCGCACCGAGAAGTACGGGCCGACACGACCGGGATTTTGTGAAACATTCCCAGCTAGGGGCTAGATGGGTTAGGTTAGGTTATATTACGTTACAGACGTATATAATGTTCCCACCGAGAAGGGGGCCGACCCGCAAGGAATGTTGTGAAATACTACATCCGCGATGTTAAATTCCCTTAGGTTAGGATATATAACGTTATAGACGTATATAATGTCCCCACCGAGAAGTACGGTCCGACGCGACCGGGATCTTGTAAAACATTACCAGCGCGTGTCTAGATGGGTTAGGTTAGGTTATATTACGATATAGACGTTTATAATGTGCCCACCGAGAAGTAGGGGCCGACCCGCCAGGATTGTTGGAAAATACTACACCCGAGATGTTAGGTTCCCTTAGGTTAGGATATATAAAGTTATAGACGTATATAATGTCCCCATGGAAGAGTACGGGCAGACACGACCGGGATTTTGTAAAACATTCCCAGCGGGGGTCTAGATGGGCTAGGTTAGGTTATATTACGATATAAACGTTTATAATGTGCCCACCGAGAAGTAGGGGCCGACCCGCCAGGATTGTTGGAAAATACTACACCCGAGATGTTAGGTTCCCTTAGGTTAGGATATATAAAGTTATAGACGTATACAATGTCCCCACGGAAGAGTACGGGCAGACACGACCGGGATTTTGTAAAACATTCCCAGCTAGGGGCTAGATGGGTTACGTTAGGTTATATTACGATATAGACGTATATAATGTGCCCACCGAGAAGTAGGGGCCGACCCGCCAGGAATGTTGTGAAATACCTACATCCGAGATGTTAGGTTCCCTTAGGTTAGGATATATAACGTTATTGACGTGTATAATGTCCCAACCGAGAAGTACGGGCCGACGCGACCGGGATTTTGTAAAACATTACCAGCGGGGGTCTAGATGGGTTAGGTTAGGTTATATTACGATATAGACGTATATAATGTGCCCGCCGAGAAGTAGGGGCCGACCCGCCAGGAATGTTGGAAAATACTACATCCGAGATGTTAGGTTCCCTTAGGTTAGGATATATAAAGTTATACACGTACATAATGCCCGCACCAAGACGTACGTGACGACACGGCCGGGATTCTGTAAAACATTACCAGCGAGGGGCTAGATGGGTTAAGTTAGGTTATATTACGTTATAGACGTATATAATGTTCCCACCGAGAAGAGGGGCCGACCCGCCAGGAATGTTGTGAAATACTACATTCGAGATGTGAGGTTGCCTTAGGTTAGGGTATATAACGTTACAGATGCATATAATGTCCCCACCGAGACGTACGGGACGACACGGCTGGGATTCTGTAAAACATTATCACCGAGGATCAAAATGGGTTAGGTTAGGCTATATTACGATATAGACGTATATAATGTGCCCGCCGAGAAGTAGGGGCCGACCCGCCAGGAATGTTGGAAAATACTACATCCGAGATGTTAGGTTCCCTTAGGTTAGGATATATAATGTTATAGACGTATATAATGTCCCCACGGAAAAGTACGGGCCGACACGACCGGGATTCTGTAAAACATTACCAGCGAGGGTCTAGATGGGTTAGGTTAGGTTATATTACGATATAGACGTATATAATGTGCCCACCGAGAAGTGGGGCGGACCCGCCAGGAATGTTGTGAAACGCTACTTTCGGGATGTTAGGTTGCCTTAGATTAGGGTATATAACGTTACAGATGCATACAATGTCCCTACCGAGACGTACGGGACGAAACGCCGGGATTTTGTAAAACATTCCCAGCTAGGGCCTAGATGGGTTAGGTTAGGTTATATTACGTTATAGACGTATATAATGTTCCCACCGAGAATTGGCGCCGGCCCGGCCAGGAATGTTGTGAAATACTACATCCGAGATTTTGGTTCCCTTAGGTTAGGATATATAACGTTATAGACGTATATAGTGTCCGCACCGAGAAGTACGGGCCGACACGACCGGGATTTTGTGAAACATTCCCAGCTAGGGGCTAGATGGGTTAGGTTAGGTTATATTACGTTACAGACGTATATAATGTTCCCACCGAGAAGGGGGCCGACCCGCAAGGAATGTTGTGAAATACTACATCCGCGATGTTAAATTCCCTTAGGTTAGGATATATAACGTTATAGACGTATATAGTGTCCGCACCGAGAAGTACGGGCCGACACGACCGGGATTTTGTAAAACATTCCCAGCTAGGGGCTAGATGGGTTACGTTAGGTTATATTACGATATAGACGTATATAATGTGCCCACCGAGAAGTAGGGGCCGACCCGCCAGGAATGTTGTGAAATACCTACATCCGAGATGTTAGGTTCCCTTAGGTTAGGATATATAACGTTATTGACGTGTATAATGTCCCAACCGAGAAGTACGGGCCGACGCGACCGGGATTTTGTAAAACATTACCAGCGGGGGTCTAGATGGGTTAGGTTAGGTTATATTACGATATAGACGTATATAATGTGCCCGCCGAGAAGTAGGGGCCGACCCGCCAGGAATGTTGGAAAATACTACATCCGAGATGTTAGGTTCCCTTAGGTTAGGATATATAAAGTTATACACGTACATAATGCCCGCACCAAGACGTACGTGACGACACGGCCGGGATTCTGTAAAACATTACCAGCGAGGGGCTAGATGGGTTAAGTTAGGTTATATTACGTTATAGACGTATATAATGTTCCCACCGAGAAGAGGGGCCGACCCGCCAGGAATGTTGTGAAATACTACATTCGAGATGTGAGGTTGCCTTAGGTTAGGGTATATAACGTTACAGATGCATATAATGTCCCCACCGAGACGTACGGGACGACACGGCTGGGATTCTGTAAAACATTATCACCGAGGATCAAAATGGGTTAGGTTAGGCTATATTACGATATAGACGTATATAATGTGCCCGCCGAGAAGTAGGGGCCGACCCGCCAGGAATGTTGGAAAATACTACATCCGAGATGTTAGGTTCCCTTAGGTTAGGATATATAATGTTATAGACGTATATAATGTCCCCACGGAAAAGTACGGGCCGACACGACCGGGATTCTGTAAAACATTACCAGCGAGGGTCTAGATGGGTTAGGTTAGGTTATATTACGATATAGACGTATATAATGTGCCCACCGAGAAGTGGGGCGGACCCGCCAGGAATGTTGTGAAACGCTACTTTCGGGATGTTAGGTTGCCTTAGATTAGGGTATATAACGTTACAGATGCATACAATGTCCCTACCGAGACGTACGGGACGAAACGCCGGGATTTTGTAAAACATTCCCAGCTAGGGCCTAGATGGGTTAGGTTAGGTTATATTACGTTATAGACGTATATAATGTTCCCACCGAGAATTGGCGCCGGCCCGGCCAGGAATGTTGTGAAATACTACATCCGAGATTTTGGTTCCCTTAGGTTAGGATATATAACGTTATAGACGTATATAGTGTCCGCACCGAGAAGTACGGGCCGACACGACCGGGATTTTGTGAAACATTCCCAGCTAGGGGCTAGATGGGTTAGGTTAGGTTATATTACGTTACAGACGTATATAATGTTCCCACCGAGAAGGGGGCCGACCCGCAAGGAATGTTGTGAAATACTACATCCGCGATGTTAAATTCCCTTAGGTTAGGATATATAACGTTATAGACGTATATAGTGTCCGCACCGAGAAGTACGGGCCGACACGACCGGGATATTGTGAAACATTCCCAGCTAGGGGCTAGATGGGTTAGGTTAGGTTATATTACGTTATAGACGTATATAATGTTCCCACCGAGAAGGGGGCCGACCCGCAAGGAATGTTGTGAAATACTACATCCGCGATGTTATATTCCCTTAGGTTAGGATATATAACGTTATAGACGTATATAATGTCCCCACCGAGAAGTACGGTCCCACGCGACCGGGATCTTGTAAAACATTACCAGCGAGTGTCTAGATGGGTTAGGTTAGGTTATATTACGATATAGACGTATATAATGTGCCCACCGAGAAGTTGGGGCCCACCCGCCAGGAATGTTGGAATATACTACATCCGAGATGTTAGGTTCCCTTAGGTTAGGATATATAATGTTATAGACGTATATAATGTCCCCACGGAAAAGTACGGGCCGACACGACCGGGATTCTGTAAAACATTACCAGCGAGGGTCTAGATGGGTTAGGTTAGGTTATATTACGATATAGACGTATATAATGTGCCCACCGAGAAGTAGGGGCCGACCCGCCAGGAATGTTGTGAAATACTACATCCGAGATGTTAGGTTCCCTTAGGTTAGGATATATAACGTTATTGATGTATATAATGTCCCAACCGAGAAGTACGGGCTGACACGACCGGGATTTTGTAAAACATTACCAGCGAGGGTCTAGATGGGTTAGGTTAGGTTATATTACGATATAGACGTATATAATGTGCCCGACAAGAAGTAGGGGCCGACCCGCCAGGAATGTTGGAAAATACTACATCCGAGATGTTAGGTTGCCTTAGGTTAGGGTATATAACGTTACAGATGCATATATGTCCCCACCGAGACGTACGGGACGACACGGCCGGGATTCTGTAAAACATTACCAGCGAGGGGCTAGATGGGTTAGGTTAGGTTATATTACGTAATAGTCGTATATAGTGTTCCCACCGAGAAGTGGGGCCGACCCGCCAGGAATGTTGTGAAATACTACATTCGAGATGTTAGGTTGCCTTAGGTTAGGGTATATAACGTTACAGATGCATATAATGTCCCCACCGAGACGTACGGGACGACACGGCTGGGATTCTGTAAAACATTATCACCGAGGGGCAAAGTGGGTTACGTTAGGTTATATTACGATATAGACGTATATAATGTGCCCACCGAGAAGTAGGGGCCGAACCTCCAAAATGTTGGACAATACTACATCCGAGATGTTAGGTTCCCTTAGGTTAGGATATATATCGTTATAGACGCATATAATGTCCGCACCGAGAAGTACGGGCCGACACGACCGGGATTTTGTAAAACATTACCAGCGAGGGTCTAGATGGGTTAGGTTAGGTTATATTACGATATAGACGTTTATAATGTGCCCACCGAGAAGTAGGGGCCGACCCGCCAGGATTGTTGGAAAATACTACACCCGAGATGTTAGGTTCCCTTAGGTTAGGATATATATAGTTATAGACGTATATAATGTCCCCACGGAAGAGTACGGGCAGACACGACCGGGATTTTGTAAAACATTACCAGCGAGGGTCTAGATGGGTTAGGTTAGGTTATATTACGTTATAGACGTATATAATGTTCCCACCGAGAAGAGGGGCCGACCCGCCAGGAATGTTGTGAAATACTACATTCGAGATGTTAGGTTGCCTTAGGTTAGGGTATATAACGTTACAGATGCATATAATGTCCCCACCGAGACGTACGGGACGACACGGCTGGGATTCTGTAAAACATTATCACCGAGGAGCAAAATGGGTTAGGTTAGGTTATATTACGATATAGACGTATATAACGTGCCCGCCGAGAAGTAGGGGCCGACCCGCCAGGAATGTTGGAAAATACTACATCCGAGATGTTAGGTTCCCTTAGGTTAGGATATATAAAGTTATAGACGTATATAATGCCCGCACCAAGACGTACGTGAAGACACGGCCGGGATTCTGTAAAACATTATCACCGAGGAGCAAAATGGGATAGGTTAGGCTATATTACGATATAGACGTATATAATGTGCCCGCCGAGAAGTAGGGGCCGACCCGCCAGGAATGATGGAAAATACTACATCCGAGATGTTAGGTTCCCTTAGGTTAGGATATATAAAGTTATAGACGCATATAATGCCCGCACCAAGACGTACGTGACGACACGGCCGGGATTCTGTAAAACATTACCAGCGAGGGGCTAGATGGGTTAGGTTAGGTTATATTACGTTATAGACGTATATAATGTTCCCACCGAGAAGAGGGGCCGACCCGCCAGGAATGTTGTGAAATACTACATTCGAGATGTTAGGTTGCCTTAGGTTAGGGTTTATAACGTTACAGATGCATATAATGTCCCCACCGAGACGTACGGGACGACACGGATGGGATTCTGTAAAACATTATCACCGAGGAGCAAAATGTGTTAGGTTAGGTTATATTACGATATAGACGTATATAATGTGCCCACCGAGAAGTAGGGGCCGACCCGCCAGGAATGTTGGAAAATACTACATCCGAGATGTTAGGTTCCCTTAGGTTAGGATATATAAAGTTATAGACGTATATAATGCCCGCCCCAAGACGTACGTGACGACACGGTCGGGATTCTGTAAAACATTACCAGCGAGGGGCTAGATGGGTTAGGTTAGGTTATATTACGTTATAGACGCATATAATGTTCCCACCGAGAAGAGGGGCCGACCCGCCAGGAATGTTGTGAAATACTACATTCGAGATGTTAGGTTGCCTTAGGTTAGGGTTTATAACCTTACAGATGCATATAATGTCCCCACCGAGACGTACGGGACGACACGGATGGGATTCTGTAAAACATTATCACCGAGGAGCAAAATGTGTTAGGTTAGGTTATATTACGATATAGACGTATATAATGTGCCCGCCGAGAAGTAGGGGCCGACCCGCCAGGAATGTTGGAAAATACTACATCCGAGATGTTAGGTTCCCTTAGGTTAGGATATATAATGTTATAGACGTATATAATGTCCCCACGGAAAAGTACGGGCCGACACGACCGGGATTCTGTAAAACATTACCAGCGAGGGTCTAGATGGGTTAGGTTAGGTTATATTACGATATAGACGTATATAATGTGCCCACCGAGAAGTAGGGGCCGACCCGCCAGGAATGTTGTGAAATACTACATCCGAGATGTTAGGTTCCCTTAGGTTAGGATATATAACGTTATTGATGTATATAATGTCCCAACCGAGAAGTACGGGCTGACACGACCGGGATTTTGTAAAACATTACCAGCGAGGGTCTAGATGGGTTAGGTTAGGTTATATTACGATATAGACGTATATAATGTGCCCACCGAGAAGTTGGGGCCGACCCGCCAGGAATGTTGGAAAATACTACATCCGAGATGTTAGGTTCCCTTAGGTTAGGATATATATCGTTATAGACGCATATAATGTCCGCACCGAGAAGTACGGGCCGACACGACCGGGATTTTGTAAAACATTACCAGCGAGGGTCTAGATGGGTTAGGTTAGGTTATATGACGATATAGACGTTTATAATGTGCCCACCGAGAAGTAGGGGCCGACCCGCCAGGACTGTTGGAAAATACTACACCCGAGATGTTAGGTTCCCTTAGGTTAGGATATATATAGTTATAGACGTATATAATGTCCCCACGGAAGAGTACGGGCAGACACGACCGGGATTTTGTAAAACATTACCAGCGAGGGTCTAGATGGGTTAGGTTAGGTTATATTACGTTATAGACGTATATAATGTTCCCACCGAGAAGAGGGGCCGACCCGCCAGGAATGTTGTGAAATACTACATTCGAGATGTTAGGTTGCCTTAGGTTAGGGTATATAACGTTACAGATGCATATAATGTCCCCACCGAGACGTACGGGACGACACGGCTGGGATTCTGTAAAACATTATCACCGAGGAGCAAAATGGGTTAGGTTAGGTTATATTACGATATAGACGTATATAACGTGCCCGCCGAGAAGTAGGGGCCGACCCGCCAGGAATGTTGGAAAATACTACATCCGAGATGTTAGGTTCCCTTAGGTTAGGATATATAAAGTTATAGACGTATATAATGCCCGCACCAAGACGTACGTGAAGACACGGCCGGGATTCTGTAAAACATTATCACCGAGGAGCAAAATGGGATAGGTTAGGCTATATTACGATATAGACGTATATAATGTGCCCGCCGAGAAGTAGGGGCCGACCCGCCAGGAATGATGGAAAATACTACATCCGAGATGTTAGGTTCCCTTAGGTTAGGATATATAAAGTTATAGACGCATATAATGCCCGCACCAAGACGTACGTGACGACACGGCCGGGATTCTGTAAAACATTACCAGCGAGGGGCTAGATGGGTTAGGTTAGGTTATATTACGTTATAGACGTATATAATGTTCCCACCGAGAAGAGGGGCCGACCCGCCAGGAATGTTGTGAAATACTACATTCGAGATGTTAGGTTGCCTTAGGTTAGGGTTTATAACGTTACAGATGCATATAATGTCCCCACCGAGACGTACGGGACGACACGGATGGGATTCTGTAAAACATTATCACCGAGGAGCAAAATGTGTTAGGTTAGGTTATATTACGATATAGACGTATATAATGTGCCCACCGAGAAGTAGGGGCCGACCCGCCAGGAATGTTGGAAAATACTACATCCGAGATGTTAGGTTCCCTTAGGTTAGGATATATAAAGTTATAGACGTATATAATGCCCGCCCCAAGACGTACGTGACGACACGGTCGGGATTCTGTAAAACATTACCAGCGAGGGGCTAGATGGGTTAGGTTAGGTTATATTACGTTATAGACGCATATAATGTTCCCACCGAGAAGAGGGGCCGACCCGCCAGGAATGTTGTGAAATACTACATTCGAGATGTTAGGTTGCCTTAGGTTAGGGTTTATAACCTTACAGATGCATATAATGTCCCCACCGAGACGTACGGGACGACACGGATGGGATTCTGTAAAACATTATCACCGAGGAGCAAAATGTGTTAGGTTAGGTTATATTACGATATAGACGTATATAATGTGCCCACCGAGAAGTAGGGGCCGACCCGCCAGGAATGTTGGAAAATACTACATCCGAGATGTTAGGTTCCCTTAGGTTAGGATATATAAAGTTATAGACGTATATAATGCCCGCCCCAAGACGTACGTGACGACACGGTCGGGATTCTGTAAAACATTACCAGCGAGGGGCTAGATGGGTTAGGTTAGGTTATATTACGTTATAGACGCATATAATGTTCCCACCGAGAAGAGGGGCCGACCCGCCAGGAATGTTGTGAAATACTACATTCGAGATGTTAGGTTGCCTTAGGTTAGGGTTTATAACCTTACAGATGCATATAATGTCCCCACCGAGACGTACGGGACGACACGGATGGGATTCTGTAAAACATTATCACCGAGGAGCAAAATGTGTTAGGTTAGGTTATATTACGATATAGACGTATATAATGTGCCCGCCGAGAAGTAGGGGCCGACCCGCCAGGAATGTTGGAAAATACTACATCCGAGATGTTAGGTTCCCTTAGGTTAGGATATATAATGTTATAGACGTATATAATGTCCCCACGGAAAAGTACGGGCCGACACGACCGGGATTCTGTAAAACATTACCAGCGAGGGTCTAGATGGGTTAGGTTAGGTTATATTACGATATAGACGTATATAATGTGCCCACCGAGAAGTAGGGGCCGACCCGCCAGGAATGTTGTGAAATACTACATCCGAGATGTTAGGTTCCCTTAGGTTAGGATATATAACGTTATTGATGTATATAATGTCCCAACCGAGAAGTACGGGCTGACACGACCGGGATTTTGTAAAACATTACCAGCGAGGGTCTAGATGGGTTAGGTTAGGTTATATTACGATATAGACGTATATAATGTGCCCACCGAGAAGTTGGGGCCGACCCGCCAGGAATGTTGGAAAATACTACATCCGAGATGTTAGGTTCCCTTAGGTTAGGATATATATCGTTATAGACGCATATAATGTCCGCACCGAGAAGTACGGGCCGACACGACCGGGATTTTGTAAAACATTACCAGCGAGGGTCTAGATGGGTTAGGTTAGGTTATATGACGATATAGACGTTTATAATGTGCCCACCGAGAAGTAGGGGCCGACCCGCCAGGACTGTTGGAAAATACTACACCCGAGATGTTAGGTTCCCTTAGGTTAGGATATATATAGTTATAGACGTATATAATGTCCCCACGGAAGAGTACGGGCAGACACGACCGGGATTTTGTAAAACATTACCAGCGAGGGTCTAGATGGGTTAGGTTAGGTTATATTACGTTATAGACGTATATAATGTTCCCACCGAGAAGAGGGGCCGACCCGCCAGGAATGTTGTGAAATACTACATTCGAGATGTTAGGTTGCCTTAGGTTAGGGTATATAACGTTACAGATGCATATAATGTCCCCACCGAGACGTACGGGACGACACGGCTGGGATTCTGTAAAACATTATCACCGAGGAGCAAAATGGGTTAGGTTAGGTTATATTACGATATAGACGTATATAACGTGCCCGCCGAGAAGTAGGGGCCGACCCGCCAGGAATGTTGGAAAATACTACATCCGAGATGTTAGGTTCCCTTAGGTTAGGATATATAAAGTTATAGACGTATATAATGCCCGCACCAAGACGTACGTGAAGACACGGCCGGGATTCTGTAAAACATTATCACCGAGGAGCAAAATGGGATAGGTTAGGCTATATTACGATATAGACGTATATAATGTGCCCGCCGAGAAGTAGGGGCCGACCCGCCAGGAATGATGGAAAATACTACATCCGAGATGTTAGGTTCCCTTAGGTTAGGATATATAAAGTTATAGACGCATATAATGCCCGCACCAAGACGTACGTGACGACACGGCCGGGATTCTGTAAAACATTACCAGCGAGGGGCTAGATGGGTTAGGTTAGGTTATATTACGTTATAGACGTATATAATGTTCCCACCGAGAAGAGGGGCCGACCCGCCAGGAATGTTGTGAAATACTACATTCGAGATGTTAGGTTGCCTTAGGTTAGGGTTTATAACGTTACAGATGCATATAATGTCCCCACCGAGACGTACGGGACGACACGGATGGGATTCTGTAAAACATTATCACCGAGGAGCAAAATGTGTTAGGTTAGGTTATATTACGATATAGACGTATATAATGTGCCCACCGAGAAGTAGGGGCCGACCCGCCAGGAATGTTGGAAAATACTACATCCGAGATGTTAGGTTCCCTTAGGTTAGGATATATAAAGTTATAGACGTATATAATGCCCGCCCCAAGACGTACGTGACGACACGGTCGGGATTCTGTAAAACATTACCAGCGAGGGGCTAGATGGGTTAGGTTAGGTTATATTACGTTATAGACGCATATAATGTTCCCACCGAGAAGAGGGGCCGACCCGCCAGGAATGTTGTGAAATACTACATTCGAGATGTTAGGTTGCCTTAGGTTAGGGTTTATAACCTTACAGATGCATATAATGTCCCCACCGAGACGTACGGGACGACACGGATGGGATTCTGTAAAACATTATCACCGAGGAGCAAAATGTGTTAGGTTAGGTTATATTACGATATAGACGTATATAATGTGCCCGCCGAGAAGTAGGGGCCGACCCGCCAGGAATGTTGGAAAATACTACATCCGAGATGTTAGGTTCCCTTAGGTTAGGATATATAATGTTATAGACGTATATAATGTCCCCACGGAAAAGTACGGGCCGACACGACCGGGATTCTGTAAAACATTACCAGCGAGGGTCTAGATGGGTTAGGTTAGGTTATATTACGATATAGACGTATATAATGTGCCCACCGAGAAGTAGGGGCCGACCCGCCAGGAATGTTGTGAAATACTACATCCGAGATGTTAGGTTCCCTTAGGTTAGGATATATAACGTTATTGATGTATATAATGTCCCAACCGAGAAGTACGGGCTGACACGACCGGGATTTTGTAAAACATTACCAGCGAGGGTCTAGATGGGTTAGGTTAGGTTATATTACGATATAGACGTATATAATGTGCCCACCGAGAAGTGGGGCGGACCCGCCAGGAATGTTGTGAAACGCTACTTTCGGGATGTTAGGTTGCCTTAGATTAGGGTATATAACGTTACAGATGCATACAATGTCCCTACCGAGACGTACGGGACGAAACGCCGGGATTTTGTAAAACATTCCCAGCTAGGGCCTAGATGGGTTAGGTTAGGTTATATTACGTTATAGACGTATATAATGTTCCCACCGAGAATTGGCGCCGGCCCGGCCAGGAATGTTGTGAAATACTACATCCGAGATTTTGGTTCCCTTAGGTTAGGATATATAACGTTATAGACGTATATAGTGTCCGCACCGAGAAGTACGGGCCGACACGACCGGGATTTTGTGAAACATTCCCAGCTAGGGGCTAGATGGGTTAGGTTAGGTTATATTACGTTACAGACGTATATAATGTTCCCACCGAGAAGGGGGCCGACCCGCAAGGAATGTTGTGAAATACTACATCCGCGATGTTAAATTCCCTTAGGTTAGGATATATAACGTTATAGACGTATATAATGTCCCCACCGAGAAGTACGGTCCGACGCGACCGGGATCTTGTAAAACATTACCAGCGCGTGTCTAGATGGGTTAGGTTAGGTTATATTACGATATAGACGTATATAATGTGCCCACCGAGAAGTTGGGGCCGACCCGCCAGGAATGTTGGAATATACTACATCCGAGATGTTAGGTTCCCTTAGGTTAGGATATATATCGTTATAGACGTATATAATGTCCGCACCGAGAAGTACGGGCCGACACGAGCGGGATTTTGTAAAACATTACCAGCGAGTTTCTAGATGGGTTAGGTTAGGTTATATTACGATATAGACGTATATAATGTGCCCACCGAGAAGTAGGGGCCGACCCGCCAGCATTGTTGTGAAATACTACATCCGAGATGTTAGGTTCCCTTAGGTTAGGATATATAACGTTATTGACATATATAATGCCCGCACCAAGACGTACGTGAAGACACGGCCGGGATTCTGTAAAACATTACCAGCGAGGGGCTAGATGGGTTAGGTTAGGTTATATTACGTTATAGACGTATATAACGTTTCCACCGAGAATTGGCGCCGGCCCGGCCAGGAATGTTGTGAAATACTACATCCGAGATTTTGGTTCCCTTAGGTTAGGATATATAACGTTATAGACGTATATAGTGTCCGCACCGAGAAGTACGGGCCGACACGACCGGGATATTGTGAAACATTCCCAGCTAGGGGCTAGATGGGTTAGGTTAGGTTATATTACGTTATAGACGTATATAATGTTCCCACCGAGAAGGGGGCCGACCCGCAAGGAATGTTGTGAAATACTACATCCGCGATGTTATATTCCCTTAGGTTAGGATATATAACGTTATAGACGTATATAATGTCCCCACCGAGAAGTACGGTCCGACGCGACCGGGATCTTGTAAAACATTACCAGCGAGTGTCTAGATGGGTTAGGTTAGGTTATATTACGATATAGACGTATATAATGTGCCCACCGAGAAGTTGGGGCCGACCCGCCAGGAATGTTGGAATATACTACATCCGAGATGTTAGGTTCCCTTAGGTTAGGATATATAATGTTATAGACGTATATAATGTCCCCACGGAAAAGTACGGGCCGACACGACCGGGATTCTGTAAAACATTACCAGCGAGGGTCTAGATGGGTTAGGTTAGGTTATATTACGATATGGACGTATATAATGTGCCCACCGAGAAGTAGGGGCCGACCCGCCAGGAATGTTGTGAAATACTACATCCGAGATGTTAGGTTCCCTTAGGTTAGGATATATAACGTTATTGATGTATATAATGTCCCAACCGAGACGTACGGGACGACACGGATGGGATTCTGTAAAACATTATCACCGAGGAGCAAAATGTGTTAGGTTAGGTTATATTACGATATAGACGTATATAATGTGCCCGACAAGAAGTAGGGGCCGACCCGCCAGGAATGTTGGAAAATACTACATCCGAGATGTTAGGTTGCCTTAGGTTAGGGTATATAACGTTACAGATGCATATATGTCCCCACCGAGACGTACGGGACGACACGGCCGGGATTCTGTAAAACATTACCAGCGAGGGGCTAGATGGGTTAGGTTAGGTTATATTACGTAATAGTCGTATATAGTGTTCCCACCGAGAAGTGGGGCCGACCCGCCAGGAATGTTGTGAAATACTACATTCGAGATGTTAGGTTGCCTTAGGTTAGGGTATATAACGTTACAGATGCATATAATGTCCCCACCGAGACGTACGGGACGACACGGCTGGGATTCTGTAAAACATTATCACCGAGGGGCAAAGTGGGTTACGTTAGGTTATATTACGATATAGACGTATATAATGTGCCCACCGAGAAGTAGGGGCCGAACCTCCAAAATGTTGGACAATACTACATCCGAGATGTTAGGTTCCCTTAGGTTAGGATATATAAAGTTATAGACGTATATAATGTCCCCACTGAAAAGTACGGGCCGACACGACTGGGATTTTGTAAAACATTCCCAGCTAGGGCCTAGATGGGTTAGGTTAGGTAATATTACGTTATAGACGTATATAATGTTCCCACAGAGAATTGGCGCCGGCCCGACCAGGAATGTTGTGAAATACTACATCCGAGATTTTGGTTCCCTTAGGTTAGGATATATAACGTTATAGACGTATATAGTGTCCGCACCGAGAAGTACGGGCCGACACGACCGGGATTTTGTGAAACATTCCCAGCTAGGGGCTAGATGGGTTAGGTTAGGTTATATTACGTTATAGACGTATATAATGTTCCCACCGAGAAGGGGGCCGACCCGCAAGGAATGTTGTGAAATACTACATCCGCGATGTTAAATTCCCTTAGGTTAGGATATATAACGTTATAGATGTATATAATGTCCCCACCGAAAAGTACGGTCCGACGCGACCGGGATCTTGTAAAACATTACCAGCGAGTGTCTAGATGGGTTAGGTTAGGTTATATTACGATATAGACGTATATAATGTGCCCACCGAGAAGTTGGGGCCGACCCGCCAGGAATGTTGGAAAATACTACATCCGAGATGTTAGGTTCCCTTAGGTTAGGATATATAAAGTTATAGACGTATATAATGTCCCCATGGAAGAGTACGGGCAGACACGACCGGGATTTTGTAAAACATTCCCAGCGGGGGTCTAGATGGGCTAGGTTAGGTTATATTACGATATAAACGTTTATAATGTGCCCACCGAGAAGTAGGGGCCGACCCGCCAGGATTGTTGGAAAATACTACACCCGAGATGTTAGGTTCCCTTAGGTTAGGATATATAAAGTTATAGACGTATACAATGTCCCCACGGAAGAGTACGGGCAGACACGACCGGGATTTTGTAAAACATTCCCAGCTAGGGGCTAGATGGGTTACGTTAGGTTATATTACGATATAGACGTATATAATGTGCCCACCGAGAAGTAGGGGCCGACCCGCCAGGAATGTTGTGAAATACCTACATCCGAGATGTTAGGTTCCCTTAGGTTAGGATATATAACGTTATTGACGTGTATAATGTCCCAACCGAGAAGTACGGGCCGACGCGACCGGGATTTTGTAAAACATTACCAGCGGGGGTCTAGATGGGTTAGGTTAGGTTATATTACGATATAGACGTATATAATGTGCCCGCCGAGAAGTAGGGGCCGACCCGCCAGGAATGTTGGAAAATACTACATCCGAGATGTTAGGTTCCCTTAGGTTAGGATATATAAAGTTATACACGTACATAATGCCCGCACCAAGACGTACGTGACGACACGGCCGGGATTCTGTAAAACATTACCAGCGAGGGGCTAGATGGGTTAAGTTAGGTTATATTACGTTATAGACGTATATAATGTTCCCACCGAGAAGAGGGGCCGACCCGCCAGGAATGTTGTGAAATACTACATTCGAGATGTGAGGTTGCCTTAGGTTAGGGTATATAACGTTACAGATGCATATAATGTCCCCACCGAGACGTACGGGACGACACGGCTGGGATTCTGTAAAACATTATCACCGAGGATCAAAATGGGTTAGGTTAGGCTATATTACGATATAGACGTATATAATGTGCCCGCCGAGAAGTAGGGGCCGACCCGCCAGGAATGTTGGAAAATACTACATCCGAGATGTTAGGTTCCCTTAGGTTAGGATATATAATGTTATAGACGTATATAATGTCCCCACGGAAAAGTACGGGCCGACACGACCGGGATTCTGTAAAACATTACCAGCGAGGGTCTAGATGGGTTAGGTTAGGTTATATTACGATATAGACGTATATAATGTGCCCACCGAGAAGTGGGGCGGACCCGCCAGGAATGTTGTGAAACGCTACTTTCGGGATGTTAGGTTGCCTTAGATTAGGGTATATAACGTTACAGATGCATACAATGTCCCTACCGAGACGTACGGGACGAAACGCCGGGATTTTGTAAAACATTCCCAGCTAGGGCCTAGATGGGTTAGGTTAGGTTATATTACGTTATAGACGTATATAATGTTCCCACCGAGAATTGGCGCCGGCCCGGCCAGGAATGTTGTGAAATACTACATCCGAGATTTTGGTTCCCTTAGGTTAGGATATATAACGTTATAGACGTATATAGTGTCCGCACCGAGAAGTACGGGCCGACACGACCGGGATTTTGTGAAACATTCCCAGCTAGGGGCTAGATGGGTTAGGTTAGGTTATATTACGTTACAGACGTATATAATGTTCCCACCGAGAAGGGGGCCGACCCGCAAGGAATGTTGTGAAATACTACATCCGCGATGTTAAATTCCCTTAGGTTAGGATATATAACGTTATAGACGTATATAGTGTCCGCACCGAGAAGTACGGGCCGACACGACCGGGATATTGTGAAACATTCCCAGCTAGGGGCTAGATGGGTTAGGTTAGGTTATATTACGTTATAGACGTATATAATGTTCCCACCGAGAAGGGGGCCGACCCGCAAGGAATGTTGTGAAATACTACATCCGCGATGTTATATTCCCTTAGGTTAGGATATATAACGTTATAGACGTATATAATGTCCCCACCGAGAAGTACGGTCCCACGCGACCGGGATCTTGTAAAACATTACCAGCGAGTGTCTAGATGGGTTAGGTTAGGTTATATTACGATATAGACGTATATAATGTGCCCACCGAGAAGTTGGGGCCCACCCGCCAGGAATGTTGGAATATACTACATCCGAGATGTTAGGTTCCCTTAGGTTAGGATATATAATGTTATAGACGTATATAATGTCCCCACGGAAAAGTACGGGCCGACACGACCGGGATTCTGTAAAACATTACCAGCGAGGGTCTAGATGGGTTAGGTTAGGTTATATTACGATATAGACGTATATAATGTGCCCACCGAGAAGTAGGGGCCGACCCGCCAGGAATGTTGTGAAATACTACATCCGAGATGTTAGGTTCCCTTAGGTTAGGATATATAACGTTATTGATGTATATAATGTCCCAACCGAGAAGTACGGGCTGACACGACCGGGATTTTGTAAAACATTACCAGCGAGGGTCTAGATGGGTTAGGTTAGGTTATATTACGATATAGACGTATATAATGTGCCCGACAAGAAGTAGGGGCCGACCCGCCAGGAATGTTGGAAAATACTACATCCGAGATGTTAGGTTGCCTTAGGTTAGGGTATATAACGTTACAGATGCATATATGTCCCCACCGAGACGTACGGGACGACACGGCCGGGATTCTGTAAAACATTACCAGCGAGGGGCTAGATGGGTTAGGTTAGGTTATATTACGTAATAGTCGTATATAGTGTTCCCACCGAGAAGTGGGGCCGACCCGCCAGGAATGTTGTGAAATACTACATTCGAGATGTTAGGTTGCCTTAGGTTAGGGTATATAACGTTACAGATGCATATAATGTCCCCACCGAGACGTACGGGACGACACGGCTGGGATTCTGTAAAACATTATCACCGAGGGGCAAAGTGGGTTACGTTAGGTTATATTACGATATAGACGTATATAATGTGCCCACCGAGAAGTAGGGGCCGAACCTCCAAAATGTTGGACAATACTACATCCGAGATGTTAGGTTCCCTTAGGTTAGGATATATATCGTTATAGACGCATATAATGTCCGCACCGAGAAGTACGGGCCGACACGACCGGGATTTTGTAAAACATTACCAGCGAGGGTCTAGATGGGTTAGGTTAGGTTATATTACGATATAGACGTTTATAATGTGCCCACCGAGAAGTAGGGGCCGACCCGCCAGGATTGTTGGAAAATACTACACCCGAGATGTTAGGTTCCCTTAGGTTAGGATATATATAGTTATAGACGTATATAATGTCCCCACGGAAGAGTACGGGCAGACACGACCGGGATTTTGTAAAACATTACCAGCGAGGGTCTAGATGGGTTAGGTTAGGTTATATTACGTTATAGACGTATATAATGTTCCCACCGAGAAGAGGGGCCGACCCGCCAGGAATGTTGTGAAATACTACATTCGAGATGTTAGGTTGCCTTAGGTTAGGGTATATAACGTTACAGATGCATATAATGTCCCCACCGAGACGTACGGGACGACACGGCTGGGATTCTGTAAAACATTATCACCGAGGAGCAAAATGGGTTAGGTTAGGTTATATTACGATATAGACGTATATAACGTGCCCGCCGAGAAGTAGGGGCCGACCCGCCAGGAATGTTGGAAAATACTACATCCGAGATGTTAGGTTCCCTTAGGTTAGGATATATAAAGTTATAGACGTATATAATGCCCGCACCAAGACGTACGTGAAGACACGGCCGGGATTCTGTAAAACATTATCACCGAGGAGCAAAATGGGATAGGTTAGGCTATATTACGATATAGACGTATATAATGTGCCCGCCGAGAAGTAGGGGCCGACCCGCCAGGAATGATGGAAAATACTACATCCGAGATGTTAGGTTCCCTTAGGTTAGGATATATAAAGTTATAGACGCATATAATGCCCGCACCAAGACGTACGTGACGACACGGCCGGGATTCTGTAAAACATTACCAGCGAGGGGCTAGATGGGTTAGGTTAGGTTATATTACGTTATAGACGTATATAATGTTCCCACCGAGAAGAGGGGCCGACCCGCCAGGAATGTTGTGAAATACTACATTCGAGATGTTAGGTTGCCTTAGGTTAGGGTTTATAACGTTACAGATGCATATAATGTCCCCACCGAGACGTACGGGACGACACGGATGGGATTCTGTAAAACATTATCACCGAGGAGCAAAATGTGTTAGGTTAGGTTATATTACGATATAGACGTATATAATGTGCCCACCGAGAAGTAGGGGCCGACCCGCCAGGAATGTTGGAAAATACTACATCCGAGATGTTAGGTTCCCTTAGGTTAGGATATATAAAGTTATAGACGTATATAATGCCCGCCCCAAGACGTACGTGACGACACGGTCGGGATTCTGTAAAACATTACCAGCGAGGGGCTAGATGGGTTAGGTTAGGTTATATTACGTTATAGACGCATATAATGTTCCCACCGAGAAGAGGGGCCGACCCGCCAGGAATGTTGTGAAATACTACATTCGAGATGTTAGGTTGCCTTAGGTTAGGGTTTATAACCTTACAGATGCATATAATGTCCCCACCGAGACGTACGGGACGACACGGATGGGATTCTGTAAAACATTATCACCGAGGAGCAAAATGTGTTAGGTTAGGTTATATTACGATATAGACGTATATAATGTGCCCGCCGAGAAGTAGGGGCCGACCCGCCAGGAATGTTGGAAAATACTACATCCGAGATGTTAGGTTCCCTTAGGTTAGGATATATAATGTTATAGACGTATATAATGTCCCCACGGAAAAGTACGGGCCGACACGACCGGGATTCTGTAAAACATTACCAGCGAGGGTCTAGATGGGTTAGGTTAGGTTATATTACGATATAGACGTATATAATGTGCCCACCGAGAAGTAGGGGCCGACCCGCCAGGAATGTTGTGAAATACTACATCCGAGATGTTAGGTTCCCTTAGGTTAGGATATATAACGTTATTGATGTATATAATGTCCCAACCGAGAAGTACGGGCTGACACGACCGGGATTTTGTAAAACATTACCAGCGAGGGTCTAGATGGGTTAGGTTAGGTTATATTACGATATAGACGTATATAATGTGCCCACCGAGAAGTTGGGGCCGACCCGCCAGGAATGTTGGAAAATACTACATCCGAGATGTTAGGTTCCCTTAGGTTAGGATATATATCGTTATAGACGCATATAATGTCCGCACCGAGAAGTACGGGCCGACACGACCGGGATTTTGTAAAACATTACCAGCGAGGGTCTAGATGGGTTAGGTTAGGTTATATGACGATATAGACGTTTATAATGTGCCCACCGAGAAGTAGGGGCCGACCCGCCAGGACTGTTGGAAAATACTACACCCGAGATGTTAGGTTCCCTTAGGTTAGGATATATATAGTTATAGACGTATATAATGTCCCCACGGAAGAGTACGGGCAGACACGACCGGGATTTTGTAAAACATTACCAGCGAGGGTCTAGATGGGTTAGGTTAGGTTATATTACGTTATAGACGTATATAATGTTCCCACCGAGAAGAGGGGCCGACCCGCCAGGAATGTTGTGAAATACTACATTCGAGATGTTAGGTTGCCTTAGGTTAGGGTATATAACGTTACAGATGCATATAATGTCCCCACCGAGACGTACGGGACGACACGGCTGGGATTCTGTAAAACATTATCACCGAGGAGCAAAATGGGTTAGGTTAGGTTATATTACGATATAGACGTATATAACGTGCCCGCCGAGAAGTAGGGGCCGACCCGCCAGGAATGTTGGAAAATACTACATCCGAGATGTTAGGTTCCCTTAGGTTAGGATATATAAAGTTATAGACGTATATAATGCCCGCACCAAGACGTACGTGAAGACACGGCCGGGATTCTGTAAAACATTATCACCGAGGAGCAAAATGGGATAGGTTAGGCTATATTACGATATAGACGTATATAATGTGCCCGCCGAGAAGTAGGGGCCGACCCGCCAGGAATGATGGAAAATACTACATCCGAGATGTTAGGTTCCCTTAGGTTAGGATATATAAAGTTATAGACGCATATAATGCCCGCACCAAGACGTACGTGACGACACGGCCGGGATTCTGTAAAACATTACCAGCGAGGGGCTAGATGGGTTAGGTTAGGTTATATTACGTTATAGACGTATATAATGTTCCCACCGAGAAGAGGGGCCGACCCGCCAGGAATGTTGTGAAATACTACATTCGAGATGTTAGGTTGCCTTAGGTTAGGGTTTATAACGTTACAGATGCATATAATGTCCCCACCGAGACGTACGGGACGACACGGATGGGATTCTGTAAAACATTATCACCGAGGAGCAAAATGTGTTAGGTTAGGTTATATTACGATATAGACGTATATAATGTGCCCACCGAGAAGTAGGGGCCGACCCGCCAGGAATGTTGGAAAATACTACATCCGAGATGTTAGGTTCCCTTAGGTTAGGATATATAAAGTTATAGACGTATATAATGCCCGCCCCAAGACGTACGTGACGACACGGTCGGGATTCTGTAAAACATTACCAGCGAGGGGCTAGATGGGTTAGGTTAGGTTATATTACGTTATAGACGCATATAATGTTCCCACCGAGAAGAGGGGCCGACCCGCCAGGAATGTTGTGAAATACTACATTCGAGATGTTAGGTTGCCTTAGGTTAGGGTTTATAACCTTACAGATGCATATAATGTCCCCACCGAGACGTACGGGACGACACGGATGGGATTCTGTAAAACATTATCACCGAGGAGCAAAATGTGTTAGGTTAGGTTATATTACGATATAGACGTATATAATGTGCCCACCGAGAAGTAGGGGCCGACCCGCCAGGAATGTTGGAAAATACTACATCCGAGATGTTAGGTTCCCTTAGGTTAGGATATATAAAGTTATAGACGTATATAATGCCCGCCCCAAGACGTACGTGACGACACGGTCGGGATTCTGTAAAACATTACCAGCGAGGGGCTAGATGGGTTAGGTTAGGTTATATTACGTTATAGACGCATATAATGTTCCCACCGAGAAGAGGGGCCGACCCGCCAGGAATGTTGTGAAATACTACATTCGAGATGTTAGGTTGCCTTAGGTTAGGGTTTATAACCTTACAGATGCATATAATGTCCCCACCGAGACGTACGGGACGACACGGATGGGATTCTGTAAAACATTATCACCGAGGAGCAAAATGTGTTAGGTTAGGTTATATTACGATATAGACGTATATAATGTGCCCGCCGAGAAGTAGGGGCCGACCCGCCAGGAATGTTGGAAAATACTACATCCGAGATGTTAGGTTCCCTTAGGTTAGGATATATAATGTTATAGACGTATATAATGTCCCCACGGAAAAGTACGGGCCGACACGACCGGGATTCTGTAAAACATTACCAGCGAGGGTCTAGATGGGTTAGGTTAGGTTATATTACGATATAGACGTATATAATGTGCCCACCGAGAAGTAGGGGCCGACCCGCCAGGAATGTTGTGAAATACTACATCCGAGATGTTAGGTTCCCTTAGGTTAGGATATATAACGTTATTGATGTATATAATGTCCCAACCGAGAAGTACGGGCTGACACGACCGGGATTTTGTAAAACATTACCAGCGAGGGTCTAGATGGGTTAGGTTAGGTTATATTACGATATAGACGTATATAATGTGCCCACCGAGAAGTTGGGGCCGACCCGCCAGGAATGTTGGAAAATACTACATCCGAGATGTTAGGTTCCCTTAGGTTAGGATATATATCGTTATAGACGCATATAATGTCCGCACCGAGAAGTACGGGCCGACACGACCGGGATTTTGTAAAACATTACCAGCGAGGGTCTAGATGGGTTAGGTTAGGTTATATGACGATATAGACGTTTATAATGTGCCCACCGAGAAGTAGGGGCCGACCCGCCAGGACTGTTGGAAAATACTACACCCGAGATGTTAGGTTCCCTTAGGTTAGGATATATATAGTTATAGACGTATATAATGTCCCCACGGAAGAGTACGGGCAGACACGACCGGGATTTTGTAAAACATTACCAGCGAGGGTCTAGATGGGTTAGGTTAGGTTATATTACGTTATAGACGTATATAATGTTCCCACCGAGAAGAGGGGCCGACCCGCCAGGAATGTTGTGAAATACTACATTCGAGATGTTAGGTTGCCTTAGGTTAGGGTATATAACGTTACAGATGCATATAATGTCCCCACCGAGACGTACGGGACGACACGGCTGGGATTCTGTAAAACATTATCACCGAGGAGCAAAATGGGTTAGGTTAGGTTATATTACGATATAGACGTATATAACGTGCCCGCCGAGAAGTAGGGGCCGACCCGCCAGGAATGTTGGAAAATACTACATCCGAGATGTTAGGTTCCCTTAGGTTAGGATATATAAAGTTATAGACGTATATAATGCCCGCACCAAGACGTACGTGAAGACACGGCCGGGATTCTGTAAAACATTATCACCGAGGAGCAAAATGGGATAGGTTAGGCTATATTACGATATAGACGTATATAATGTGCCCGCCGAGAAGTAGGGGCCGACCCGCCAGGAATGATGGAAAATACTACATCCGAGATGTTAGGTTCCCTTAGGTTAGGATATATAAAGTTATAGACGCATATAATGCCCGCACCAAGACGTACGTGACGACACGGCCGGGATTCTGTAAAACATTACCAGCGAGGGGCTAGATGGGTTAGGTTAGGTTATATTACGTTATAGACGTATATAATGTTCCCACCGAGAAGAGGGGCCGACCCGCCAGGAATGTTGTGAAATACTACATTCGAGATGTTAGGTTGCCTTAGGTTAGGGTTTATAACGTTACAGATGCATATAATGTCCCCACCGAGACGTACGGGACGACACGGATGGGATTCTGTAAAACATTATCACCGAGGAGCAAAATGTGTTAGGTTAGGTTATATTACGATATAGACGTATATAATGTGCCCACCGAGAAGTAGGGGCCGACCCGCCAGGAATGTTGGAAAATACTACATCCGAGATGTTAGGTTCCCTTAGGTTAGGATATATAAAGTTATAGACGTATATAATGCCCGCCCCAAGACGTACGTGACGACACGGTCGGGATTCTGTAAAACATTACCAGCGAGGGGCTAGATGGGTTAGGTTAGGTTATATTACGTTATAGACGCATATAATGTTCCCACCGAGAAGAGGGGCCGACCCGCCAGGAATGTTGTGAAATACTACATTCGAGATGTTAGGTTGCCTTAGGTTAGGGTTTATAACCTTACAGATGCATATAATGTCCCCACCGAGACGTACGGGACGACACGGATGGGATTCTGTAAAACATTATCACCGAGGAGCAAAATGTGTTAGGTTAGGTTATATTACGATATAGACGTATATAATGTGCCCGCCGAGAAGTAGGGGCCGACCCGCCAGGAATGTTGGAAAATACTACATCCGAGATGTTAGGTTCCCTTAGGTTAGGATATATAATGTTATAGACGTATATAATGTCCCCACGGAAAAGTACGGGCCGACACGACCGGGATTCTGTAAAACATTACCAGCGAGGGTCTAGATGGGTTAGGTTAGGTTATATTACGATATAGACGTATATAATGTGCCCACCGAGAAGTAGGGGCCGACCCGCCAGGAATGTTGTGAAATACTACATCCGAGATGTTAGGTTCCCTTAGGTTAGGATATATAACGTTATTGATGTATATAATGTCCCAACCGAGAAGTACGGGCTGACACGACCGGGATTTTGTAAAACATTACCAGCGAGGGTCTAGATGGGTTAGGTTAGGTTATATTACGATATAGACGTATATAATGTGCCCACCGAGAAGTGGGGCGGACCCGCCAGGAATGTTGTGAAACGCTACTTTCGGGATGTTAGGTTGCCTTAGATTAGGGTATATAACGTTACAGATGCATACAATGTCCCTACCGAGACGTACGGGACGAAACGCCGGGATTTTGTAAAACATTCCCAGCTAGGGCCTAGATGGGTTAGGTTAGGTTATATTACGTTATAGACGTATATAATGTTCCCACCGAGAATTGGCGCCGGCCCGGCCAGGAATGTTGTGAAATACTACATCCGAGATTTTGGTTCCCTTAGGTTAGGATATATAACGTTATAGACGTATATAGTGTCCGCACCGAGAAGTACGGGCCGACACGACCGGGATTTTGTGAAACATTCCCAGCTAGGGGCTAGATGGGTTAGGTTAGGTTATATTACGTTACAGACGTATATAATGTTCCCACCGAGAAGGGGGCCGACCCGCAAGGAATGTTGTGAAATACTACATCCGCGATGTTAAATTCCCTTAGGTTAGGATATATAACGTTATAGACGTATATAATGTCCCCACCGAGAAGTACGGTCCGACGCGACCGGGATCTTGTAAAACATTACCAGCGCGTGTCTAGATGGGTTAGGTTAGGTTATATTACGATATAGACGTATATAATGTGCCCACCGAGAAGTTGGGGCCGACCCGCCAGGAATGTTGGAATATACTACATCCGAGATGTTAGGTTCCCTTAGGTTAGGATATATATCGTTATAGACGTATATAATGTCCGCACCGAGAAGTACGGGCCGACACGAGCGGGATTTTGTAAAACATTACCAGCGAGTTTCTAGATGGGTTAGGTTAGGTTATATTACGATATAGACGTATATAATGTGCCCACCGAGAAGTAGGGGCCGACCCGCCAGCATTGTTGTGAAATACTACATCCGAGATGTTAGGTTCCCTTAGGTTAGGATATATAACGTTATTGACATATATAATGCCCGCACCAAGACGTACGTGAAGACACGGCCGGGATTCTGTAAAACATTACCAGCGAGGGGCTAGATGGGTTAGGTTAGGTTATATTACGTTATAGACGTATATAACGTTTCCACCGAGAATTGGCGCCGGCCCGGCCAGGAATGTTGTGAAATACTACATCCGAGATTTTGGTTCCCTTAGGTTAGGATATATAACGTTATAGACGTATATAGTGTCCGCACCGAGAAGTACGGGCCGACACGACCGGGATATTGTGAAACATTCCCAGCTAGGGGCTAGATGGGTTAGGTTAGGTTATATTACGTTATAGACGTATATAATGTTCCCACCGAGAAGGGGGCCGACCCGCAAGGAATGTTGTGAAATACTACATCCGCGATGTTATATTCCCTTAGGTTAGGATATATAACGTTATAGACGTATATAATGTCCCCACCGAGAAGTACGGTCCGACGCGACCGGGATCTTGTAAAACATTACCAGCGAGTGTCTAGATGGGTTAGGTTAGGTTATATTACGATATAGACGTATATAATGTGCCCACCGAGAAGTTGGGGCCGACCCGCCAGGAATGTTGGAATATACTACATCCGAGATGTTAGGTTCCCTTAGGTTAGGATATATAATGTTATAGACGTATATAATGTCCCCACGGAAAAGTACGGGCCGACACGACCGGGATTCTGTAAAACATTACCAGCGAGGGTCTAGATGGGTTAGGTTAGGTTATATTACGATATGGACGTATATAATGTGCCCACCGAGAAGTAGGGGCCGACCCGCCAGGAATGTTGTGAAATACTACATCCGAGATGTTAGGTTCCCTTAGGTTAGGATATATAACGTTATTGATGTATATAATGTCCCAACCGAGACGTACGGGACGACACGGATGGGATTCTGTAAAACATTATCACCGAGGAGCAAAATGTGTTAGGTTAGGTTATATTACGATATAGACGTATATAATGTGCCCGACAAGAAGTAGGGGCCGACCCGCCAGGAATGTTGGAAAATACTACATCCGAGATGTTAGGTTGCCTTAGGTTAGGGTATATAACGTTACAGATGCATATATGTCCCCACCGAGACGTACGGGACGACACGGCCGGGATTCTGTAAAACATTACCAGCGAGGGGCTAGATGGGTTAGGTTAGGTTATATTACGTAATAGTCGTATATAGTGTTCCCACCGAGAAGTGGGGCCGACCCGCCAGGAATGTTGTGAAATACTACATTCGAGATGTTAGGTTGCCTTAGGTTAGGGTATATAACGTTACAGATGCATATAATGTCCCCACCGAGACGTACGGGACGACACGGCTGGGATTCTGTAAAACATTATCACCGAGGGGCAAAGTGGGTTACGTTAGGTTATATTACGATATAGACGTATATAATGTGCCCACCGAGAAGTAGGGGCCGAACCTCCAAAATGTTGGACAATACTACATCCGAGATGTTAGGTTCCCTTAGGTTAGGATATATAAAGTTATAGACGTATATAATGTCCCCACTGAAAAGTACGGGCCGACACGACTGGGATTTTGTAAAACATTCCCAGCTAGGGCCTAGATGGGTTAGGTTAGGTAATATTACGTTATAGACGTATATAATGTTCCCACAGAGAATTGGCGCCGGCCCGGCCAGGAATGTTGTGAAATACTACATCCGAGATTTTGGTTCCCTTAGGTTAGGATATATAACGTTATAGACGTATATAGTGTCCGCACCGAGAAGTACGGGCCGACACGACCGGGATTTTGTGAAACATTCCCAGCTAGGGGCTAGATGGGTTAGGTTAGGTTATATTACGTTATAGACGTATATAATGTTCCCACCGAGAAGGGGGCCGACCCGCAAGGAATGTTGTGAAATACTACATCCGCGATGTTAAATTCCCTTAGGTTAGGATATATAACGTTATAGATGTATATAATGTCCCCACCGAAAAGTACGGTCCGACGCGACCGGGATCTTGTAAAACATTACCAGCGAGTGTCTAGATGGGTTAGGTTAGGTTATATTACGATATAGACGTATATAATGTGCCCACCGAGAAGTTGGGGCCGACCCGCCAGGAATGTTGGAAAATACTACATCCGAGATGTTAGGTTCCCTTAGGTTAGGATATATATCGTTATAGACGCATATAATGTCCGCACCAAGAAGTACGGGCCGACACGACCGGGATTTTGTAAAACATTACCAGCGAGGGTCTAGATGGGTTAGGTTAGGTTATATTACGATATAGACGTTTATAATGTGCCCACCGAGAAGTAGGGGCCGACCCGCCAGGATTGTTGGAAAATACTACACCCGAGATGTTAGGTTCCCTTAGGTTAGGATATATATAGTTATAGACGTATATAATGTCCCCACGGAAGAGTACGGGCAGACACGACCGGGATTTTGTAAAACATTACCAGCGAGGGTCTAGATGGGTTAGGTTAGGTTATATTACGTTATAGACGTATATAATGTTCCCACCGAGAAGAGGGGCCGACCCGCCAGGAATGTTGTGAAATACTACATTCGAGATGTTAGGTTGCCTTAGGTTAGGGTATATAACGTTACAGATGCATATAATGTCCCCACCGAGACGTACGGGACGACACGGCTGGGATTCTGTAAAACATTATCACCGAGGAGCAAAATGGGTTAGGTTAGGTTATATTACGATATAGACGTATATAATGTGCCCGCCGAGAAGTAGGGGCCGACCCGCCAGGAATGTTGGAAAATACTACATCCGAGATGTTAGGTTCCCTTAGGTTAGGATATATAAAGTTATAGACGTATATAATGCCCGCACCAAGACGTACGTGAAGACACGGCCGGGATTCTGTAAAACATTATCACCGAGGAGCAAAATGGGATAGGTTAGGCTATATTACGATATAGACGTATATAATGTGCCCGCCGAGAAGTAGGGGCCGACCCGCCAGGAATGATGGAAAATACTACATCCGAGATGTTAGGTTCCCTTAGGTTAGGACATATAAAGTTATAGACGTATATAATGCCCGCACCAAGACGTACGTGACGACACTACCGGGATTCTGTAAAACATTACCAGCGAGGGGCTAGATGGGTTAGGTTAGGTTATATTACGTTATAGACGTATATAATGTTCCCACCGAGAAGAGGGGCCGACCCGCCAGGAATGTTGTGAAATACTACATTCGAGATGTTAGGTTGCCTTAGGTTAGGGTTTATAACGTTACAGATGCATATAATGTCCCCACCGAGACGTACGGGACGACACGGATGGGATTCTGTAAAACATTATCACCGAGGAGCAAAATGTGTTAGGTTAGGTTATATTACGATATAGACGTATATAATGTGCCCGACAAGAAGTAGGGGCCGACCCGCCAGGAATGTTGGAAAATACTACATCCGAGATGTTAGGTTGCCTTAGGTTAGGGTATATAACGTTACAGATGCATATATGTCCCCACCGAGACGTACGGGACGACACGGCCGGGATTCTGTAAAACATTACCAGCGAGGGGCTAGATGGGTTAGGTTAGGTTATATTACGTAATAGTCGTATATAGTGTTCCCACCGAGAAGTGGGGCCGACCCGCCAGGAATGTTGTGAAATACTACATTCGAGATGTTAGGTTGCCTTAGGTTAGGGTATATAACGTTACAGATGCATATAATGTCCCCACCGAGACGTACGGGACGACACGGCTGGGATTCTGTAAAACATTATCACCGAGGGGCAAAGTGGGTTACGTTAGGTTATATTACGATATAGACGTATATAATGTGCCCACCGAGAAGTAGGGGCCGAACCTCCAAAATGTTGGACAATACTACATCCGAGATGTTAGGTTCCCTTAGGTTAGGATATATAAAGTTATAGACGTATATAATGTCCCCACTGAAAAGTACGGGCCGACACGACTGGGATTTTGTAAAACATTCCCAGCTAGGGCCTAGATGGGTTAGGTTAGGTAATATTACGTTATAGACGTATATAATGTTCCCACAGAGAATTGGCGCCGGCCCGGCCAGGAATGTTGTGAAATACTACATCCGAGATTTTGGTTCCCTTAGGTTAGGATATATAACGTTATAGACGTATATAGTGTCCGCACCGAGAAGTACGGGCCGACACGACCGGGATTTTGTGAAACATTCCCAGCTAGGGGCTAGATGGGTTAGGTTAGGTTATATTACGTTACAGACGTATATAATGTTCCCACCGAGAAGGGGGCCGACCCGCAAGGAATGTTGTGAAATACTACATCCGCGATGTTAAATTCCCTTAGGTTAGGATATATAACGTTATAGATGTATATAATGTCCCCACCGAAAAGTACGGTCCGACGCGACCGGGATCTTGTAAAACATTACCAGCGAGTGTCTAGATGGGTTAGGTTAGGTTATATTACGATATAGACGTATATAATGTGCCCACCGAGAAGTTGGGGCCGACCCGCCAGGAATGTTGGAAAATACTACATCCGAGATGTTAGGTTCCCTTAGGTTAGGATATATAAAGTTATAGACGTATATAATGTCCGCACCGAGAAGTACGGGCCGACACGACCGGGATTTTGTAAAACATTACCAGCGAGGGTCTAGATGGGTTAGGTTAGGTTATATTACGATATAGACGTTTATAATGTGCCCACCGAGAAGTAGGGGCCGACCCGCCAGGATTGTTGGAAAATACTACACCCGAGATGTTAGGTTCCCTTAGGTTAGGATATATATAGTTATAGACGTATAAAATGTCCCCACGGAAGAGTACGGGCAGACACGACCGGGATTTTGTAAAACATTACCAGCGAGGGTCTAGATGGGTTAGGTTAGGTTATATTACGTTATAGACGTATATAATGTTCCCACCGAGAAGAGGGGCCGACCCGCCAGGAATGTTGTGAAATACTACATTCGAGATGTTAGGTTGCCTTAGGTTAGGGTATATAACGTTACAGATGCATATAATGTCCCCACCGAGACGTACGGGACGACACGGCTGGGATTCTGTAAAACATTATCACCGAGGAGCAAAATGGGTTAGGTTAGGTTATATTACGATATAGAAGTATATAATGTGCCCGCCGAGAAGTAGGGGCCGACCCGCCAGGAATGTTGGAAAATACTACATCCGAGATGTTAGGTTCCCTTAGGTTAGGAAATATAAAGTTATAGACGTATATAATGCCCGCCCCAAGACGTACGTGACGACACGGCCGGGATTCTGTAAAACATTACCAGCGAGGGGCTAGATGGGTTAGGTTAGGTTATATTACGTTATAGACGTATATAATGTTCCCACCGAGAAGAGGGGCCGACCCGCCAGGAATGTTGTGAAATACTACATTCGAGATGTTAGGTTGCCTTAGGTTAGGGTTTATAACGTTACAGATGCATATAATGTCCCCACCGAGACGTACGGGACGACACGGATGGGATTCTGTAAAACATTATCACCGAGGAGCAAAATGTGTTAGGTTAGGTTATATTACGATATAGACGTATATAATGTGCCCGCCGAGAAGTAGGGGCCGACCCGCCAGGAATGTTGGAAAATACTACATCCGAGATGTTAATTTCCCTTAGGTTAGGATATATAACGTTATAGACGTATATAGTGTCCGCACCGAGAAGTACGGGCCGACACGACCGGGATTTTGTGAAACATTCCCAGCTAGGGGCTAGATGGGTTAGGTTAGGTTATATTACGTTATAGACGTATATAATGTACCCACCGAGAAGAGGGGCCGACCCGCCAGGAATGTTGTGAAATACTACATTCGAGATGTTAGGTTGCCTTAGGTTAGGGTATATAACGTTACAGATGCATATAATGTCCCCACCGAGACGTACGGGACGACACGGCTGGGATTCTGTAAAACATTATCACCGAGGAGCAAAATGGGTTAGGTTAGGTTATATTACGATATAGACGTATATAATGTGCCCGCCGAGAAGTAGGGGCCGACCCGCCAGGAATGTTGGAAAATACTACATCCGAGATGTTAGCTTCCCTTAGGTTAGGATATATAAAGTTATAGACGTATATAATGCCCGCACCAAGACGTACGTGACGACACGGTCGGGATTCTGTAAAACATTACCAGCGAGGGGCTAGATGGGTTAGGTTAGGTTATATTACGTTATAGACGCATATAATGTTCCCACCGAGAAGAGGGGCCGACCCGCCAGGAATGTTGTGAAATACTACATTCGAGATGTTAGGTTGCCTTAGGTTAGGGTTTATAACCTTACAGATGCATATAATGTCCCCACCGAGACGTACGGGACGACACGGATGGGATTCTGTAAAACATTATCACCGAGGAGCAAAATGTGTTAGGTTAGGTTATATTACGATATAGACGTATATAATGTGCCCGCCGAGAAGTAGGGGCCGACCCGCCAGGAATGTTGGAAAATACTACATCCGAGATGTTAGGTTCCCTTAGGTTAGGAAATATAAAGTTATAGACGTATATAATGCCCGCCCCAAGACGTACGTGACGACACGGCCGGGATTCTGTAAAACATTACCAGCGAGGGGCTAGATGGGTTAGGTTAGGTTATATTACGTTATAGACGTATATAATGTTCCCACCGAGAAGAGGGGCCGACCCGCCAGGAATGTTGTGAAATACTACATTCGAGATGTTAGGTTGCCTTAGGTTAGGGTTTATAACGTTACAGATGCATATAATGTCCCCACCGAGACGTACGGGACGACACGGATGGGATTCTGTAAAACATTATCACCGAGGAGCAAAATGTGTTAGGTTAGGTTATATTACGATATAGACGTATATAATGTGCCCGCCGAGAAGTAGGGGCCGACCCGCCAGGAATGTTGGAAAATACTACATCCGAGATGTTAATTTCCCTTAGGTTAGGATATATAACGTTATAGACGTATATAGTGTCCGCACCGAGAAGTACGGGCCGACACGACCGGGATTTTGTGAAACATTCCCAGCTAGGGGCTAGATGGGTTAGGTTAGGTTATATTACGTTATAGACGTATATAATGTACCCACCGAGAAGAGGGGCCGACCCGCCAGGAATGTTGTGAAATACTACATTCGAGATGTTAGGTTGCCTTAGGTTAGGGTATATAACGTTACAGATGCATATAATGTCCCCACCGAGACGTACGGGACGACACGGCTGGGATTCTGTAAAACATTATCACCGAGGAGCAAAATGGGTTAGGTTAGGTTATATTACGATATAGACGTATATAATGTGCCCGCCGAGAAGTAGGGGCCGACCCGCCAGGAATGTTGGAAAATACTACATCCGAGATGTTAGCTTCCCTTAGGTTAGGATATATAAAGTTATAGACGTATATAATGCCCGCACCAAGACGTACGTGAAGAAACGGCCGGGATTCTGTAAAACATTATCACCGATGAGCAAAATGGGTTAGGTTAGGCTATATTACGATATAGACGTATATAATGTGCCCGCCGAGAAGTAGGGGCCGACCCGCCAGGAATGATGGAAAATACTACATCCGAGATGTTAGGTTCCCTTAGGTTAGGATATATAAAGTTATAGACGTATATAATGCCCGCACCAAGACGTACGTGACGACACGGCCGGGATTCTGTAAAACATTACCAGCGAGGGGCTAGATGGGTTAGGTTAGGTTATATTACGTTATAGACGTATATAATGTTCCCACCGAGAAGAGGGGCCGACCCGCCAGGAATGTTGTGAAATACTACATTCTAGATGTTAGGTTGCCTTAGGTTAGGGTATATAACGTTACAGATGCATATAATGTCCCCACCGAGACGTACGGGACGACACGGCTGGGATTCTGTAAAACATTATCACCGAGGGGCAAAATGGGTTAGGTTAGGTTATATTACGATATAGACGTATATAATGTGCCCATCGAGAAGTAGAGGCCGACCCGCCAGGAATGTTGGAAAATACTACATCTGAGATGTTAGGTTCCCTTAGGTTAGGATATATAACGTTATAGACGTATATAATGTCCCCGCCGAGAAGTACGGGACGACACGACCGGGATTTTGTAAAACATTACCAACGAGGGGCTAGATGTGTTAGGTTAGGTTATATTACGATATAGACGTACATAATGTGCCCGCCGAGAAGTAGGGGCCGACCCGCCAGGAATGTTGGAAAATACAACATCCGCGATGTTAGGTTGCCTTAGGTTAGGATATATTACGTTATAGCCGTATATAATGCCCGCACCAAGACGTACGTGACGACACGGCCGGGATTCTGTAAAACATTACCAGCGAGGGGCTAGATGGGTTAGGTTAGATTATATTACGTTATAGACGTATATAATGTTCCCACCGAGAAGTGGGGCCGACCCGCCAGGAATGTTGTGAAATACTACATTCTAGATGATAGGTTGCCTTAGATTAGGGTATATAACGTTACAGATGCATACAATGTCCCTACCGAGACGTACGGGACGACACGCCGGGATTCTGTAAATCATAATCACCGAGGGGCAAAATGGATTAGGATAGGTTATAATACGATATAGACGTATATAATGTCCCCACCGAGAAGTAGGGGCCGTCACGCCTGGAATGTTGTAAAATACAACATTCGAGATGTTAGGCCGCCTTAGGTTCGGATATATAACTTCATAGACGTATATAATGTCCGCACCGAGACGTACGGGACGACACGACCGGGATTCTGTAAAACATTCCCAGCTAGGGGCTAGATGGGTTAGGTTAGGTTATATTACGTTATAGACGTATATAATGTTCCCACCGAGAAGGGGGCCGACCCGCAAGGAATGTTGTGAAATACTACATCCGCCATGTTAAATTCCCTTAGGTTAGGATATATAACGTTATAGACGTATATAATGTCCCCACCGAGAAGTACGGTCCGACGCGACCGGGATCTTGTAAAACATTACCAGCGAGTGTCTAGATGGGTTAGGTTAGGTTATATTACGATATAGACGTATATAATGTGCCCACCGAGAAGTTGGGGCCGACCCGCCAGGAATGTTGGAGTATACTACATCCGAGATGTTAGGTTCCCTTATGTTAGGATATATATCGTTATAGACGTATATAATGTCCGCACCGAGAAGTACGGGCCGACGCGACCGGGATCTTGTAAAACATTACCAGCGAGTGTCTATATGGGTTAGGTTAGGTTATATTACGATATAGACGTATATAATGTGCCCGCCGAGAAGTAGGGGCCGACCCGCCAGGAATGTTGGAAAATACTACATCCGAGATGTTAGGTTCCCTTAGGTTAGGATATATAAAGTTATAGACGTATATAATGACCGCACCAAGACGTACGTGAAGACACGGCCGGGATTCTGTAAAACATTACCAGCGAGGGGCTAGATGGGTTAGGTTAGGTTATATTACGTTATAGACGTATATAATGTTCCCACCGTGAAGAGGGGCCGACCCGCCAGGAATGTTGTGAAATACTACATTCGAGATGTGAGGTTGCCTTAGGTTAGGGTATATAACGTTACAGATGCATATAATGTCCCCACCGAGACGTACGGGACGACGCGACCGGGATCTTGTAAAACATTACCAGCGAGTGTCTAGATGGGTTAGGTTAGGTTATATTACGATATAGACGTATATAATGTGCCCACCGAGAAGTTGGGGCCGACCCGCCAGGAATGTTGGAAAATACTACATCCGAGATGTTAGTTTCCCTTAGGTTAGGATATATATGGTTATAGACGTATATAATGTCCGCACCGAGAAGTACGGGCCGACACGACCGGTATTTTGTAAAACATTACCCGCGAGGGTCTAGATGGGTTAGGTTAGGTTATATTACGATATAGACGTTTATAATGTGCCCACCGAGAAGTAGGGGCCGACCCGCCAGGATTGTTGGAAGATACTACACCCGAGATGTTAGGTTCCCTTAGGTTAGGATATATAAAGTTATAGACGTATATAATGTAACCACGGAAGAGTACGGGCAGACACGACCGGGAATTTGTAAAACATTCCCAGCTAGGGGCTAGATGGGTTAGGGTAGGTTATATTACGTTATAGACGTATATAATGTTCCCACCGAGATGTGGGGCCGACCCGCCAGGAATGTTGTGAAATACTACATTCGAGATGTTAGGTTGCCTTAGGTTAGGGTATATAACGTTACAGATGCATATAATGTCCCCACCGAGACGCACGGGACGACACGGCTGAGATTCTGTAAAACATTATCACCGAGGGGCAAAATGTGTTAGGTTAGGTTATATTACGATATAGACGTATATAATGTGCCCACCGAGAAGTAGAGGCCGACCCGCCAGGAATGTTGGAAAATACTATATCCGAGGTTTTAAGTTGCCTCAGGTTAGGATATATAAAGTTATAGACGTATATAATGCCCGCACCAAGACGTACGTGACGACACGGCCGGGATTCTGTAGAACATTACCAGCGAGGGGCTAGATGGGTTAGGTTAGGTTATATTACGATATAGACGTATATAATGTGCCCACCGAGAAGTAGGGGCCGAACCCCCGGCAATGTTGGAAAATACTACATCTGAGATGTTAGGTTCCTTTAGGTTAGGATATATAAAGTTATAGACGTATATAATGTCCCCACGGAAGAGTACGGGCCGACACGACCGGAATTTTGTAAAACAATCCCAGCTAGGGCCTAGTTGGGTTAGATTAGGTTATATTACGTTATAGACGTATATAATGTTCCCACCGAGAATTGGCGCCGACCCGCCAGGAATGTTGTGAAATACTACATCCGCGATGTTAGGTTCCCTTAGGTTAGGATATATAACGTTATAGACGTATATAATGTCCCCACCGAGAAGTACGGGCCGACACGACCGGGATTTTGTAAGACATTACCAGCCAGGTTCTAGATGGGTTAGGTTAGGATATATTACGATATGGACGTATATAATGTGCCCACCGAGAAGTAGGGGCCGAATCCCCGGCAATGTTGGAAAATACTACATCTGAGATGTTAGGTTCCTTTAGGTTAGGATATATAAAGTTATAGACGTATATAATGTCCCCACGGAAGAGTACGGGCCGTCACGACCGGGATTTTGTAAAACATTCCCAGCTAGGGGCTAGTTGGGTTAGGTTAGGTTATATTACGTTATAGACGTATATAATGTTCCCACCGAGAATTGGCGCCGACCCGCCAGGAATGTTGTGAAATACTACCTCCGCGACGTTAGGTTCCCTTATGTTAGGATATATATCGTTATAGACGTATATAATGCCCGCACCGAGAAGTACGGGCCGACGCGACCGGGATCTTGTAAAACATTACCAGCGAGTGTCTATATGGGTTAGGTTAGGTTATATTACGATATAGACGTATATAATGTGCCCGCCGAGAAGTAGGGGCCGACCCGCCAGGAATGTTGGAAAATACTACATCCGAGATGTTAGGTTCCCTTAGGTTAGGATATATAAAGTTATAGACGTATATAATGACCGCACCAAGACGTACGTGAAGACACGGCCGGGATTCTGTAAAACATTACCAGCGAGGGGCTAGATGGGTTAGGTTAGGTTATATTACGTTATAGACGTATATAATGTTCCCACCGTGAAGAGGGGCCGACCCGCCAGGAATGTTGTGAAATACTACATTCGAGATGTGAGGTTGCCTTAGGTTAGGGTATATAACGTTACAGATGCATATAATGTCCCCACCGAGACGTACGGGACGACGCGACCGGGATCTTGTAAAACATTACCAGCGAGTGTCTAGATGGGTTAGGTTAGGTTATATTACGATATAGACGTATATAATGTGCCCACCGAGAAGTTGGGGCCGACCCGCCAGGAATGTTGGAAAATACTACATCCGAGATGTTAGTTTCCCTTAGGTTAGGATATATATGGTTATAGACGTATATAATGTCCGCACCGAGAAGTACGGGCCGACACGACCGGTATTTTGTAAAACATTACCAGCGAGGGTCTAGATGGGTTAGGTTAGGTTATATTACGATATAGACGTTTATAATGTGCCCACCGAGAAGTAGGGGCCGACCCGCCAGGATTGTTGGAAGATACTACACCCGAGATGTTAGGTTCCCTTAGGTTAGGATATATAAAGTTATAGACGTATATAATGTAACCACGGAAGAGTACGGGCAGACACGACCGGGAATTTGTAAAACATTCCCAGCTAGGGGCTAGATGGGTTAGGGTAGGTTATATTACGTTATAGACGTATATAATGTTCCCACCGAGAAGTGGGGCCGACCCGCCAGGAATGTTGTGAAATACTACATTCGAGATGTTAGGTTGCCTTAGGTTAGGGTATATAACGTTACAGATGCATATAATGTCCCCACCGAGACGCACGGGACGACACGGCTGAGATTCTGTAAAACATTATCACCGAGGGGCAAAATGTGTTAGGTTAGGTTATATTACGATATAGACGTATATAATGTGCCCACCGCGAAGTAGAGGCCGACCCGCCAGGAATGTTGGAAAATACTATATCCGAGGTTTTAAGTTGCCTTAGGTTAGGATATATAAAGTTATAGACGTATATAATGCCCGCACCAAGACGTACGTGACGACACGGCCGGGATTCTGTAGAACATTACCAGCGAGGGGCTAGATGGGTTAGGTTAGGTTATATTACGATATAGACGTATATAATGTGCCCACCGAGAAGTAGGGGCCGAACCCCCGGCAATGTTGGAAAATACTACATCTGAGATGTTAGGTTCCTTTAGGTTAGGATATATAAAGTTATAGACGTATATAATGTCCCCACGGAAGAGTACGGGCCGACACGACCGGGATTTTGTAAAACATTCGCAGCTAGGGGCTAGTTGGGTTAGGTTAGGTTATATTACGTTATAGACGTATATAATGTTCCCACCGAGAATTGGCGCCGACCCGCCAGGAATGTTGTGAAATACTACATCCGCGATGTTAGGTTCCCTTAGGTTAGTATATATAACGTTATAGACGTATATAATGTCCCCACCGAGAAGTACGGGCCGACACGACCGCGATTTTGTAAAACATTACCAGCCAGGGTCTAGATGGGTTAGGTTAGGTTATATTACGATATAGATGTATATAATGTGCCCGCCGAGAAGTAGGGGCCGAACCCCCGGCAATGTTGGAAAATACTACATCTGAGATGTTAGGTTCCTTTAGGTTAGGATATATAAAGTTATAGACGTATATAATGTCCCCACGGAAGAGTACGGGCCGTCACGACCGGGATTTTGTAAAACATTCCCAGCTAGGGGCTAGTTGGGTTAGGTTAGGTTATATTACGTTATAGACGTATATAATGTTCCCACAGAGAATTGGCGCCGACCCGCCAGGAATGTTGTGAAATACTACCTCCGCGACGTTAGGTTCCCTTAGGTTAGTATATATAACGTTATAGACGTATATAATGTCCCCACCGAGAAGTACGGGCCGACACGACCGCGATTTTGTAAAACATTACCAGCCTGGGTCTAGATGGGTTAGGTTAGGTTATATTACGATATAGACGTATATAATGTGCCCGCCGAGAAGTAGGGGCCGACCCGCCAGGAATGTTGGAAAATACTACATCCGAGATGTTAGGTTCCCTTAGGTTAGGATATATAAAGTTATAGACGTATATAATGACCGCACCAAGACGTACGTGTAGACACGGCCGGGATTCTGTAAAACATTACCAGCGAGGGGCTAGATGGGTTAGGTTAGGTTATATTACGTTATAGACGTATATAATGTTCCCACCGAGAAGAGGGGCCGACCCGCCAGGAATGTTGTGAAATACTACATTCGAGATGTGAGGTTGCCTTAGGTTAGGGTATATAACGTTACAGATGCATATAATGTCCCCACCGAGACGTACGGGACGAAGCGACCGGGATCTTGTAAAACATTACCAGCGAGTGTCTAGATGGGTTAGGTTAGGTTATATTACGATATAGACGTATATAATGTGCCCACCGAGAAGTTGGGGCCGACCCGCCAGGAATGTTGGAAAATACTACATCCGAGATGTTAGGTTCCCTTAGGTTAGGATATATATCGTTATAGACGTATATAATGTCCGCACCGAGAAGTACGGGCCGACACGACCGGTATTTTGTAAAACATTACCAGCGAGGGTCTAGATGGGTTCGGTTAGGTTATATTACGATATAGACGTTTATAATGTGCCCACCGAGAAGTAGGGGCCGACCCGCCAGGATTGTTGGAAGATACTACACCCGAGATGTTAGGTTCCCTTAAGTTAGGATATATAAAGTTATAGACGTATATAATGTAACCACGGAAGAGTACGGGCAGACACGACCGGGAATTTGTAAAACATTCCCAGCTAGGGGCTAGATGGGTTAGGGTAGGTTATATTACGATATAGACGTATATAATGTGCCCACCGAGAAGTAGGGGCCGAACCGCCAGGAATGTTGTGAAATACCTACATCCGAGATGTTAGGTTCCCTTAGGTTAGGATATATAACGTTATTGACGTATAGAATGTCCCAACCTAGAAGTACGGGACGACACGGCTTGGATTCTGTAAAACATTATCACCGAGGAGCAAAATGTGTTAGGTTAGGTTATATTACGATATAGACGTATATAATGTGCCCGCCGAGAAGTAGGGGCCGACCCGCCAGGAATGTTGGAAAATACTACATCCGAGATGTTAGGTTCCCTTAGGTTAGGATATATATCGTTATAGACGTATATAATGTGCGCACCGATAAGTACGGGCCGACACGACCGGGATTTTGTAAAACATTACCAGCGAGGGTCTAGATGGGTTAGGTTAGGTTATATTACGATATAGACGTTTATAATGTGCCCACCGAGAAGTAGGGGCCGACCCGCCAGGATTGTTGGAAAATACTACACCCGAGATGTTAGGTTCCCTTAGGTTAGGATATAAAAAGTTATAGACGTATATAATGCCCGCCCCAAGACGTACGTGACGACACGGCCGGGATTCTGTGAAACATTACCAGCGAGGGTCTAGATGGGTTAGGTTAGGTTATATTACGTTATAGACGTATATAATGTTCCCACCGAGAAGTGGGGCCGACCCGCCAGGAATGTTGTGAAATACTACATTCGAGATGTTAGGTTGCCTTAGGTTAGGGTATATAACGTTACAGATGCATATAATGTCCCCACGGAGACGCACGGGACGACAAGGCTGGGATTCTGTAAAACATTATCACCGAGGGCCAAAATGGGTTAGGTTAGGTTATATTACGATATAGACGTATATAATGTGCCCACCGAGAAGTAGAGGCCGACCAGCCAGGAATGTTGGAAAATACTATATCCGAGGTTTTAAGTTGCCTTAGGTTAGGATATATAATGTTGTAGACGTATATAATGCCCGCACCAAGACGTACGTGACGACACGGCCGGGATTCTGTAAAACATTACCAGCGAGGGGCTAGATGGGTTAGGTTAGGTTATATTACGATATAGACGTATATAATGTGCCCACCGAGAAGTAGGGGCCGAACCCCCGGCAATGTTGGAAAATACTACATCTGAGATGTTAGGTTCCTTTAGGTTAGGATATATAAAGTTATAGACGTATATAATGTCCCCACGGAAGAGTACGGGCCGACACGACCGGGATTTTGTAAAACATTCCCAGCTAGGGGCTAGTTGGGTTAGGTTAGGTTATATTACGTTATAGACGTATATAATGTTCCCACCGAGAATTGGCGCCGACCCGCCAGGAATGTTGTGAAATACTACATCCGCGACGTTAGGTTCCCTTAGGTTAGTATATATAACGTTATAGACGTATATAATGTCCCCACCGAGAAGTACGGGCCGACACGACCGCGATTTTGTAAAACATTACCAGCCAGGGTCTAGATGGGTTAGGTTAGGTTATATTACGATATAGACGTATATAATGTGCCCGCCGAGAAGTAGGGGCCGAACCCCCGGCAATGTTGGAAAATACTACATCTGAGATGTTAGGTACCTTTAGGTTAGGATATATAAAGTTATAGACGTATATAATGTCCCCACGGAAGAGTACGGGCCGACACGACCGGGATTTTGTAAAACATTCCCAGCTAGGGGCTAGTTGGGTTAGGTTAGGTTATATTACGTTATAGACGTATATAATGTTCCCACCGAGAATTGGCGCCGACCCGCCAGGAATGTTGTGAAATACTACATCCGTGATGTTAGGTTCCCTTAGGTTAGTATATATAACGTTATAGACGTATATAATGTCCCCACCGAGAAGTACGGGCCGACACGACCGCGATTTTGTAAAACATTACCAGCCAGGGTCTAGATGGGTTAGGTTAGGTTATATTACGATATAGACGTATATAATGTGCCCACCGAGAAGTAGAGGCCGACCCGCCAGGAATGTTGGAAAATACTATATCCGAGGTTTTAAGTTGCCTTAGGTTAGGATATATAATGTTGTAGACGTATATAATGCCCGCACCAAGACGTACGTGACGACACGGCCGGGATTCTGTAAAACATTACCAGCGAGGGGCTAGATGGGTTAGGCTAGGTTATATTACGATATAGACGTATATAATGTGCCCGCCGAGAAGTAGGGGCCGAACCCCCGGCAATGTTGGAAAATACTACATCCGAGGTGTTAGGTTCCCTTAGGTTAGGATATATAAAGTTATAGACGTATATAATGCCCGCACCAAGACGTACGTGACGACACGGCCCGGATTCTGTAAAACATTATCACCGAGGAGCAAAATGGGTTAGGTTAGGCTATATTACGATATAGATGTATATAATGTGCCCGCCGAGAAGTAGGGGCCGACCCGCCAGGAATGATGGAAAATACTACATCCGAGATGTTAGGTTCCCTTATGTTAGGATATATAAAGTTATAGACGTATATAATGCCCGCACCAAGACGTACGTGACGACACGGCCGGGATTCTGTAAAACATTACCAGCGAGGGGCTAGATGGGTTAGGTTAGGTTATATTACGTTATAGACGTATATAATGTTCCCACCGAGAAGTGGGGCCGACCCGCCAGGAATGTTGTGAAATACTACATTCGAGATGTTAGGTTGCCTTAGGTTAGGGTATATAACGTTACAGATGCATATAATGTCCCCACGGAGACGCACGGGACGACAAGGCTGGGATTCTGTAAAACATTATCACCGAGGGCCAAAATGGGTTAGGTTAGGTTATATTACGATATAGACGTATATAATGTGCCCACCGAGAAGTAGAGGCCGACCCGCCAGGAATGTTGGAAAATACTATATCCGAGGTTTTAAGTTGCCTTAGGTTAGGATATATAATGTTGTAGACGTATATAATGCCCGCCCCAAGACGTACGTGACGACACGGCCGGGATTCTGTAAAACATTACCAGCGAGGGGCTAGATGGGTTAGGTTAGGTTATATTACGATATAGACGTATATAATGTGCCCACCGAGAAGTAGGGGCCGAACCCCCGGCAATGTTGGAAAATACTACATCTGAGATGTTAGGTTCCTTTAGGTTAGGATATATAAAGTTATAGACGTATATAATGTCCCCACGGAAGAGTACGGGCCGACACGACCGGGATTTTGTAAAACATTCCCAGCTAGGGGCTAGTTGGGTTAGGTTAGGTTATATTACGTTATAGACGTATATAATGTTCCCACCGAGAATTGGCGCCGACCCGCCAGGAATGTTGTGAAATACTACATCCGCGACGTTAGGTTCCCTTAGGTTAGTATATATAATGTTGTAGACGTATATAATGCCCGCACCAAGACGTACGTGACGACACGGCCGGGATTCTGTAAAACATTACCAGCGAGGGGCTAGATGGGTTAGGTTAGGTTATATTACGATATAGACGTATATAATGTGCCCACCGAGAAGTAGGGGCCGAACCCCCGGCAATGTTGGAAAATACTACATCTGAGATGTTAGGTTCCTTTAGGTTAGGATATATAAAGTTATAGACGTATATAATGTCCCCACGGAAGAGTACGGGCCGACACGACCGGGATTTTGTAAAACATTCCCAGCTAGGGGCTAGTTGGGTTAGGTTAGGTTATATTACGTTATAGACGTATATAATGTTCCCACCGAGAATTGGCGCCGACCCGCCAGGAATGTTGTGAAATACTACATCCGCGACGTTAGGTTCCCTTAGGTTAGTATATATAACGTTATAGACGTATATAATGTCCCCACCGAGAAGTACGGGCCGACACGACCGCGATTTTGTAAAACATTACCAGCCAGGGTCTAGATGGGTTAGGTTAGGTTATATTACGATATAGACGTATATAATGTGCCCGCCGAGAAGTAGGGGCCGAACCCCCGGCAATGTTGGAAAATACTACATCTGAGATGTTAGGTACCTTTAGGTTAGGATATATAAAGTTATAGACGTATATAATGTCCCCACGGAAGAGTACGGGCCGACACGACCGGGATTTTGTAAAACATTCCCAGCTAGGGGCTAGTTGGGTTAGGTTAGGTTATATTACGTTATAGAAGTATATAATGTTCCCACCGAGAATTGGCGCCGACCCGCCAGGAATGTTGTGAAATACTACATCCGCGACGTTAGGTTCCCTTAGGTTAGTATATATAACGTTATAGACGTATATAATGTCCCCACCGAGAAGTACGGGCCGACACGACCGCGATTTTGTAAAACATTACCAGCCAGGGTCTAGATGGGTTAGGTTAGGTTATATTACGATATAGACGTATATAATGTGCCCGCCGAGAAGTAGGGGCCGAACCCCCGGCAATGTTGGAAAATACTACATCTGAGATGTTAGGTACCTTTAGGTTAGGGTATATAAAGTTATAGACGTATATAATGTCCCCACGGAAGAGTACGGGCCGACACGACCGGGATTTTGTAAAACATTCCCAGCTAGGGGCTAGTTGGGTTAGGTTAGGTTATATTACGTTATAGACGTATATAATGTTCCCACCGAGAATTGGCGCCGACCCGCCAGGAATGTTGTGAAATACTACATCCGCGATGTTAGGTTCCCTTAGGTTAGTATATATAACGTTATAGACGTATATAATGTCCCCACCGAGAAGTACGGGCCGACACGACCGCGATTTTGTAAAACATTACCAGCCAGGGTCTAGATGGGTTAGGTTAGGTTATATTACGATATAGACGTATATAATGTGCCCACCGAGAAGTAGAGGCCGACCCGCCAGGAATGTTGGAAAATACTATATCCGAGGTTTTAAGTTGCCTTAGGTTAGGATATATAATGTTGTAGACGTATATAATGCCCGCACCAAGACGTACGTGACGACACGGCCGGGATTCTGTAAAACATTACCAGCGAGGGGCTAGATGGGTTAGGTTAGGTTATATTACGATATAGACGTATATAATGTGCCCACCGAGAAGTAGGGGCCGAACCCCCGGCAATGATGGAAAATACTACATCTGAGACGTTAGGTTCCTTTAGGTTAGGATATATAAAGTTATAGACGTATATAATGTCCCCACGGAAGAGTACGGGCCGACACGACCGGGATTTTGTAAAACATTCCCAGCTAGGGGCTAGTTGGGTTAGGTTAGGTTATATTACGTTATAGACGTATATAATGTTCCCACCGAGAATTGGCGCCGACCCGCCAGGAATGTTGTGAAATACTACATCCGCGACGTTAGGTTCCCTTAGGTTAGTATATATAACGTTATAGACGTATATAATGTCCCCACCGAGAAGTACGGGCCGACACGACCGCGATTTTGTAAAACATTACCAGCCAGGGTCTAGATGGGTTAGGTTAGGTTATATTACGATATAGACGTATATAATGTGCCCGCCGAGAAGTAGGGGCCGACCCCCGGCAATGTTGGAAAATACTACATCTGAGATGTTAGGTACCTTTAGGTTAGGATATATAAAGTTATAGACGTATATAATGTCCCCACGGAAGAGTACGGGCCGACACGACCGGGATTTTGTAAAACATTCCCAGCTAGGGGCTAGTTGGGTTAGGTTAGGTTATATTACGTTATAGACGTATATAATGTTCCCACCGAGAATTGGCGCCGACCCGCCAGGAATGTTGTGAAATACTACATCCGCGATGTTAGGTTCCCTTAGGTTAGTATATATAACGTTATAGACGTATATAATGTCCCCACCGAGAAGTACGGGCCGACACGACCGCGATTTTGTAAAACATTACCAGCCAGGGTCTAGATGGGTTAGGTTAGGTTATATTACGATATAGACGTATATAATGTGCCCACCGAGAAGTAGAGGCCGACCCGCCAGGAATGTTGGAAAATACTACATCCGAGATGTTAAGTTGCCTTAGGTTAGGATATATAACGTTATAGACGTATATAATGTCCGCACCGAGACATACGGGACGACACGACCGAGATTCTGTAAAACATTAACAGCGAGGGGCTAGATGGGTTAGGTTAGGTTATATTACGTTATAGACGTATATAATGTTCCCACCGAGAAGTGGGGCGGACCCGCCAGGAATGTTGTGAAACGCTACATTCGGGAGGTTAGGTTGCCTTACATTAGGGTATATAACGTTACAGATGCATACAATGTCCCTACCGAGACGTACGGGACGACACGCCGGGATTTTGTAAAACATTCCCAGCTAGGGCCTAGATGGGTTAGGTTAGGTTATATTACGTTATAGACGTATATAATGTTCCCACCGAGAAGGGGGCCAACCCGCAAGGAATGTTGTGAAATACTACATCCGCGATGTTAGGTTCCCTTAGGTTAGGATATATAACGTTATTGACGTATATAATGCCCGCACCAAGACGTACGTGAAGACACGGCCGGGATTCTGTAAAACATTACCAGCGAGGGGCTAGATGGGTTAGGTTAGGTTATATTACGTTATAGACGTATATAATGTGCCCACCGAGAAGTTGGGGCCGACCCGCCAGGAATGTTGGAATATACTACATCCGAGATGTTAGGTTCCCTTAGGTTAGGATATATATCGTTATAGACGTATATAATGTGCGCACCGAGAAGTACGGGCCGACACGACCGGGATTTTGTAAAACATTACCAGCGAGGGTCTAGATGGGTTAGGTTAGGTTATATTACGATATAGACGTTTATAATGTGCCCACCGAGAAGTAGGGGTCGACCCGCCAGGATTGTTGGAAAATACTACACGCGAGATGTTAGGTTCCCTTAGGTTAGGATATATAAAGTTATAGACGTATATAATGTCCCCACGGAAGAGTACGGGCAGACACGACCGGGATTTTGTAAAACATTCCCAGCTAGGGGCTAGAAGGGTTAGGTTAGGTTATATTACGATATAGACGTATATAATGTGCCCACCGAGAAGTAGGGGCCGACCCGCCAGGAATGTTGTGAAATACCTACATCCGAGATGTTAGGTTCCCTTAGGTTAGGATATATAACGTTATTGACGTATATAATGTCCCAACCGAGAAGTACGGGCCGACACGACCGGGATTTTTTAAAACATTACCAGCGAGGGTCTAGATGGGTTAGGTTAGGTTATATTACGATATAGACGTATATAATGTGCCCGCCGAGAAGTAGGGGCCGACCCGCCAGGAATGTTGGAAAATACATCATCCGAGATGTTAGGTTCCCTTAGGTTAGGGTATATAACGTTACAGATGCATATAATGTCCCCAACGAGACGTACGGGACGACACGGCTTGGATTCTGTAAAACATTATCACCGAGGGGCAAAATGGGTTAGGTTAGGTTATATTACGATATAGACGTATATAATGTGCCCGCCGAGATGTAGGGGCCGACCCGCCAGGAATGTTGGAAAATACTACATCCGAGATGTTAGGTTCCCTTAGGTTAGGATATATATCGTTATAGACGTATATAATGCCCGCACCAAGACGTACGTGAAGACACGGCCGGGATTCTGTAAAACATTACCAGCGAGGGGCTAGATGGGTTAGGTTAGGTTATATTAGGTTATAGACGTATATAATGTTCCCACCGAGAAGAGGGGCCGACCTGCCAGGAATGTTGTGAAATACTACATTCGAGATGGTAGGTTGCCTTAGGTTAGGGTATATAACGTTACAGATGCATATAATGTCCCCACCGAGACGTACGGGACGACACGGCTGGGATTCTGTAAAACATTATCACCGAGGAGCAAAATGGGTTAGGTTAGGTTATATTACGATACAGACGTATATAATGTGCCCGCCGAGAAGTAGGGGCCGATCCGCCAGGAGTGTTGGAAAATACTACATCCGAGATGTTAGGTTCCCTTAGGTTAGGATATATAAAGTTATAGACGTATATAATGCCCGCACCAAGACGTACGTGACGACACGGCGCGGATTCTGTAAAACATTATCACCGAGGAGCAAAATGGATTAGGTTAGGCTATATTACGATATAGACGTATATAATGTGCCCGCCGAGAAGTAGGGGCCGACCCGCCAGGAATGATGGAAAATACTACATCCGAGATGTTAGGTTCCCTTAGGATAGGATATATAAAGTTATAGACGTATATAATGTCCGTACCAAGACGTACGTGACGACACGGCCGGGATTCTGTAAAACATTACCAGCGAGGGGCTAGATGGGTTAGGTTAGGTTATATTACGTTATAGACGTATATAATGTTCCCACCGAGAAGAGGGGCCGACCCGCCAGGAATGTTGTGAAATACTACATTCGAGATGTTAGGTTGCCTTAGGTTAGGGTATATAACGTTACAGATGCATATAATGTCCCCACCGAGACGTACGGGACGACACGGATGGGATTCTGTAAAACATTATCACCGAGGAGCAAAATGTGTTAGGTTAGGTTATATTACGATATAGACGTATATAATGTGTCCGCCGAGAAGTAGGGGCCGACCCGCCAGGAATGTTGGAAAATACTACATCCGAGATGTTAGGTTCCCTTAGGTTAGGATATATAAAGTTATAGACGTATATAATGCCCGCCCCAAGACGTACGTGACGACACGGCCGGGATTCTGTAAAACATTACCAGCGAGGGGCTAGATGGGTTAGGTTAGGTTATATTACGTTATAGACGTATATAATGTTCCCACCGAGAAGTGGGGCCGACCCGCCAGGAATGTTGTGAAATACTACATTCGAGATGTTAGGTTGCCTTAGGTTAGGGTATATAACGTTACAGATGCATATAATGTCCCCACCGAGACGCACGGGACGACACGGCTGGGATTCTGTAAAACATTATCACCGAGGGCCAAAATGGGTTAGGTTAGGTTATATTACGTTATAGACGTATATAATGTTCCCACCGAGAAGAGGGGCCGACCTGCCAGGAATGTTGTGAAATACTACATTCGAGATGTTAGGTTGCCTTAGGTTAGGGTATATAACGTTACAGATGCATATAATGTCCCCACCGAGACGTACGGGACGACACGGCTGGGATTCTGTAAAACATTATCACCGAGGAGCAAAATGGGTTAGGTTAGGTAATATTACGATATAGACGTATATAATGAGCCCGCCGAGAAGTAGGGGCCGATCCGCCAGGAGTGTTGGAAAATACTACATCCGAGATGTTAGGTTCCCTTAGGTTAGGATATATAAAGTTATAGACGTATATAATGCCCGCACCAAGACGTACGTGACGACACGGCCCGGATTCTGTAAAACATTATCACCGAGGAGCAAAATGGGTTAGGTTAGGCTATATTACGATATAGACGTATATAATGTGCCCGCCGAGAAGTAGGGGCCGACCCGCCAGGAATGTTGGAAAATACTACATCCGAGATGTTAGGTTCCCTTAGGTTAGGATATATAAAGTTATAGACGTATATAATGCCCGCACCAAGACGTACGTGACGACACGGCCGGGATTCTGTAAAACATTACCAGCGAGGGGCTAGATGGGTTAGGTTAGGTTATATTACGATATAGACGTATATAATGTGCCCACCGAGAAGTAGGGGCCGAACCCCCGGCAATGTTGGAAAATACTACATCTGAGATGTTAGGTTCCTTTAGGTTAGGATATATAAAGTTATAGACGTATATAATGTCCCCACGGAAGAGTACGGGCCGACACGACCGGGATTTTGTAAAACATTCCCTGCTAGGGCCTAGTTGGGTTAGATTAGGTTATATTACGTTATAGACGTATATAATGTTCCCACCGAGAATTGGCGCCGACCCGCCAGGAATGTTGTGAAATACTACATCCGCGATGTTAGGTTCCCTTAGGTTAGGATATATAACGTTATAGATGTATATAATGTCCCCACCGAGAAGTACGGGCCGACACGACCGGGATTTTGTAAGACATTACCAGCCAGGGTCTAGATGGGTTAGGTTAGGATATATTACGATATAGACGTATATAATGTGCCCACCGAGAAGTAGGCGCCGAATCCCCGGCAATGTTGGAAAATACTACATCTGAGATGTTAGGTTCCTTTAGGTTAGGATATATAAAGTTATAGACGTATATAATGTCCCCACGGAAGAGTACCGGCCGACCCGACCGGGATTTTGTAAAACATTCCCAGCTAGGGGCTAGTTGGGTTAGGTTAGGTTATATTACGTTATAGACGTATATAATGTTCCCACCGAGAATTGGCGCCGACCCGCCAGGAATGTTGTGAAATACTACATCCGCGACGTTAGGTTCCCTTAGGTTAGTATATATAACGTTATAGACGTATATAATGTCCCCACCGAGAAGTACGGGCCGACACGACCGCGATTTTGTAAAACATTACCAGCCAGGGTCTAGATGGGTTAGGTTAGGTCATATTACGATATAGACGTATATAATGTGCCCACCGAGAAGTTGGGGCCGACCCGCCAGGAATGTTGGAATATACTACATCCGAGATGTTAGGTTCCCTTAGGCTAGGATATATAACGCTATAGACGTATATAATGTCCCCACCGAGAAGTACGGTCCGACGCGACCGGGATCTTGTAAAACATTACCAGCGAGTGTCTAGATGGGTTAGGTTAGGTTATATTACGATATAGACGTATATAATGTGCCCGCCGAGAAGTAGGGGCCGACCCGCCAGGAATGTTGTGAAATACTACATTCGAGATGTTAGGTTGCCTTAGGTTAGGGTATATGACGTTACAGATGCATATAATGTCCCCACCGAGACGTACGGGACGACACGGATGGGATTCTGTAAAACATTATCACCGAGGAGCAAAATGTGTTAGGTTAGGTTATATTACGATATAGACGTATATAATGTTCGCACCGAGAATTGGTGCCGACCCGCCAGGAATGTTGTGAAATACTACATCCGCGATGTTAGGTTCCCTTAGGTTAGGATATACAACGTTATAGACGTAACTAATGTCCCCACCGAGAAGTACGAGCCGACACGACCGGGATTTTTTAAAACATTACCAGCCAGGGTCTAGATGGGTTAGGTTAGGTTATATTACCATATAGACGTATATAATGTGCCCGCCGAGAAGTAGGGGCCGACCCGCCAGGAATTTTGGAAAATACTACATTCGAGATGTTAGGTTCCCTTAGGTTAGGATATATATCGTTATAGACGTATATAATGTCCGCACCGAGAAGTACGGGCCGACACGACCGGGATTTTGTAAAACATTACCAGCGAGGGTCTAGATGGGTTAGGTTAGGTTATATTACGATATAGACGTTTATAATGTGCCCACCGAGAAGTAGGGGCCGAGTCCCCGGCAATGTTGGAAAATACTACATCTGAGATGTTAGGTTCCTTTAGGTTAGCATATATAAAGTTATAGACGTATATAATGTCCACACGGAAGGGTAGGGGCCGACACGACCGGGATTTTGTAAAACATTCCCAGCTAGGGGCTAGTTGGGTTAGGTTAGGTTATATTACGTTATAAACGTATATAATGTTCCCACCGAGAATTGGCGCCGACCCGCCAGGAATGTTGTGAAATACTACATTCTAGATGTTAGGTTGCCTTAGATTAGGGTATATAACGTTACAGATGCATACAATGTCCCTACCGAGACGTACGGGACGACACGCCGGGATTCTGTAAATCATAATCACCGAGGGGCAAAATGGATTAGGTTAGGTTATAATACGATACAAACGTATATATTGTCCCCACCGAGAAGTAGGTGCCGTCACGCCTGGAATGTTGTAAAATACAACATTCGAGATGTTAGACCGCCTTAGGTTAGGATATATAACTTCATAGACGTATATAATGTCCGCACCGAGACGTACGGTACGACAAGACCGGGATTCTGTAAAACATTCCCAGCTAGGGGCTAGATGGGTTAGCTTAGGTTATATTACGATATAGACGTATATAATGTTCCCACCGAGAAGTGGGGCCGACCCGCCAGGAATGTTGTGAAATACTACATTCTAGATGTTAGGTTGCCTTAGATTAGGGTATATAACGTTACAGATGCATACAATGTCCCTACCGAGACGTACGGGACGACACGCCGGGATTCTGTAAATCATAATCACCGAGGGGCAAAATGGATTAGGTTAGGTTATATTACGATATAGACGTATATAATGTGCCCACCGAGAAGTAGAGGCCGACCCGCCAGGAATGTTGGAAAATACTACATCCGAGATGTTAGGTTCCCTTAGGTTAGGATATATAACGTTATAGACGTATATAATGCCCGCACCAAGACGTACGTGAAGACACGGCCGGGATTCTGTATAACATTACCAGCGAGGGGCTAGATGGGTTAGGTTAGGTTATATTACGTTATAGACGTATATAATGTTCCCACCGAGAAGAGGGGCCGACCCGCCAGGAATGTTGTGAAATACTACATTCGAGATGTTAGGTTGCCTTAGGTTAGGGTATATAACGTTACAGATGCATATAATGTCCCCACCGAGACGTACGGGACGACACGGCTGGGATTCTGTAAAACATTATCACCGAGGAGCAAAATGGGTTAGGTTAGGTTATATTACGATATAGACGTATATAATGTGCCCGCCGAGAAGTAGGGGCCGACCCGCCAGGAATGTTGGAAAATACTACATCCGAGATGTTAGGTTGCCTTAGGTTAGGGTATATAACGATATAGACGTATATAATGTCCGCACCGAGACGTACGGGCCGACACGACCGCGATTTTGTAAAACATTACCAGCCAGGGTCTAGATGGGTTAGGTTAGGATATATAACGATATAGACGTATATAATGTGCCCACCGAGAAGTAGGGGCCGAGTCCCCGGCAATGTTGTAAAATACTACATCTGAGATGTTAGGTTCCTTTAGGTTAGCATATATAAAGTTATAGACGTATATAATGTCCCCACCGAGAAGTACGGGCCGACACGACCGCGATTTTGTAACACATTACCAGCCAGGGTCTAGATGGGTTAGGTTAGGTTATATTACGATATAGACGTATATAATGTGCCCGCCGAGAAGTAGGGACCGAACCCACGGCAATGTTGGAAAATACTACATCTGAGATGTTAGGTTCCTTTAGGTTAGGATATATAAAGTTATAGACGTATATAATGTCCCCACGGAAGAGTACGGGCCGTCACGAACGGGATTTTGTAAAACATTCCCAGCTAGGGGCTAGTTGGGTTAGGTTAGGTTATATTACGTTATAGACGTATATAATGTTCCCACCGAGACGTACGGGACGACACCGCTTGGATTCTGTAAAACATTACCAGCGAGGGGCTAGATGGGTTAGGTTAGGTTATATTACGTTATAGACGTATATAATGTTCCCACCGAGAAGAGGGGCCGACCCGCCAGGAATGTTGGAAAATACTACGTCCGAGATGTTAGGTTCCCTTAGGTTAGGATAAATAAAGTTATAGACGTATATAATGTCCCCACGGAAAAGTACGGGCCGATACGACCGGGATTTTGTAAAACATTCCCAGCTTGGGGCTAGATGGGTTAGGTTAGGTTATATTACGATATAGACGTATATAATGTGCCCACCGAGAAGTAGGGGCCGACCCGCCAGGAATGTTGTGAAATACCTACATCCGAGATGTTAGGTTCCCTTAGGTTAGGATATATAACGTTATTGACGTATATAATGTCCCAACCGAGAAGTACGGGCCGATACGACCGGGATTTTGTAAAACATTACCAGCGAGGGTCTAGATGGGTTAGGTTAGGTTATATTACGATATAGACGTATATAATGTGCCCGCCGAGAAGTAGGGGCCGACCCGCCAGGAATGTTGGAAAATACATCATCCGAGATGTTAGGTTCCCTTAGGTTAGGGTATATAACGTTACAGATGCATATAATGTCCCCACCGAGACGTAAGGGACGACACGGCTTGGATTCTGTAAAACATTATCACCGAGGGGCAAAATGGGTTAGGTTACGTTATATTACGATATAGACGTATATAATGTGCCCGCCGAGAAGCAGGGGCCGACCCGCCAGGAATGTTGGAAAATACTACATCCGAGATGTTAGGTTCCCTTAGGTTAGGATATATAAAGTTATAGACGTATATAATGCCCGCACCAAGACGTACGCGAAGACACGGCCGGGATTCTGTAAAACATTACCAGCGAGGGGCTAGATGGGTTAGGTTAGGTTATATTACGTTATAGACGTATATAATGTTCCCACCGAGAAGAGGGGCCGACCCGCCAGGAATGTTGGAAAATACTACGTCCGAGATGTTAGGTTCCCTTAGGTTAGGATGAATAAAGTTATAGACGTATATAATGTCCCCACCGAGACGTACGGGACGACACGGCTGGGATTCTGTAAAACATTATCACCGAGGAGCAAAATGGGTTAGGTTAGGTTATATTACGATATAGACGTATATAATGTGCCCGCCGAGAAGTAGGGGCCGACCCGCCAGGAATGTTGGAAAATACTACATCCGAGATGTTAGGTTGCCTTAGGTTAGGGTATATAACGATATAGACGTATATAATGTCCGCACCGAGACGTACGGGCCGACACGACCGCGATTTTGTAAAACATTACCAGCCAGGGTCTAGATGGGTTAGGTTAGGATATATTACGATATAGACGTATATAATGTGCCCACCGAGAAGTAGGGGCCGAGTCCCCGGCAATGTTGTAAAATACTACATCTGAGATGTTAGGTTCCTTTAGGTTAGCATATATAAAGTTATAGACGTATATAATGTCCCCACCGAGAAGTACGGGCCGACACGACCGCGATTTTGTAACACATTACCAGCCAGGGTCTAGATGGGTTAGGTTAGGTTATATTACAATATAGACGTATATAATGTGCCCGCCGAGAAGTAGGGGCCGAACCCACGGCAATGTTGGAAAATACTACATCTGAGATGTTAGGTTCCTTTAGGTTAGGATATATAAAGTTATAGACGTATATAATGTCCCCACGGAAGAGTACGGGCCGCCACGAACGGGATTTTGTAAAACATTCCCAGCTAGGGGCTAGTTGGTTTAGGTTAGGTTATATTACGTTATAGACGTATATAATGTTCCCACCGAGACGTACGGGACGACACCGCTTGGATTCTGTAAAACATTACCAGCGAGGGGCTAGATGGGTTAGGTTAGGTTATATTACGTTATAGACGTATATAATGTTCCCACCGAGAAGAGGGGCCGACCCGCCAGGAATGTTGGAAAATACTACGTCCGAGATGTTAGGTTCCCTTAGGTTAGGATAAATAAAGTTATAGACGTATATAATGTCCCCACGGAAAAGTACGGGCCGATACGACCAGGATTTTGTAAAACATTCCCAGCTTGGGGCTAGATGGGTTAGGTTAGGTTATATTACGATATAGACGTATATAATGTGCCCACCGAGAAGTAGGGGCCGACCCGCCAGGAATGTTGTGAAATACCTACATCCGAGATGTTAGGTTCCCTTAGGTTAGGATATATAACGTTATTGACGTATATAATGTCCCAACCGAGAAGTACGGGCCGACACGACCGGGATTTTGTAAAACATTACCAGCGAGGGTCTAGATGGGTTAGGTTAGGTTATATTACGATATAGACGTATATAATGTGCCCGCCGAGAAGTAGGGGCCGACCCGCCAGGAATGTTGGAAAATACATCATCCGAGATGTTAGGTTCCCTTAGGTTAGGGTATATAACGTTACAGATGCATATAATGTCCCCACCGAGACGTAAGGGACGACACGGCTTGGATTCTGTAAAACATTATCACCGAGGGGCAAAATGGGTTAGGTTACGTTATATTACGATATAGACGTATATAATGTGCCCGCCGAGAAGCAGGGGCCGACCCGCCAGGAATGTTGGAAAATACTACATCCGAGATGTTAGGTTCCCTTAGGTTAGGATATATAAAGTTATAGACGTATATAATGCCCGCACCAAGACGTACGCGAAGACACGGCCGGGATTCTGTAAAACATTACCAGCGAGGGGCTAGATGGGTTAGGTTAGGTTATATTACGTCATAGACGTATATAATGTTCCCACCGAGAAGAGGGGCCGACCCGCCAGGAATGTTGGAAAATACTACGTCCGAGATGTTAGGTTCCCTTAGGTTAGGATAAATAAAGTTATAGACGTATATAATGTCCCCACGGAAAAGTACGGGCCGATACGACCGGGATTTTGTAAAACATTCCCAGCTTGGGGCTAGATGGGTTAGGTTAGGTTATATTACGATATAGACGTATATAATGTGCCCACCGAGAAGTAGGGGCCGACCCGCCAGGAATGTTGTGAAATACCTACATCCGAGATGTTAGGTTCCCTTAGGTTAGGATATATAACGTTATTGACGTATATAATGTCCCAACCGAGAAGTACGGGCCGACACGACCGGGATTTTGTAAAACATTACCAGCGAGGGTCTAGATGGGTTAGGTTAGGTTATATTACGATATAGACGTATATAATGTGCCCGCCGAGAAGTAGGGGCCGACCCGCCAGGAATGTTGGAAAATACATCATCCGAGATGTTAGGTTCCCTTAGGTTAGGGTATATAACGTTACAGATGCATATAATGTCCCCACCGAGACGTAAGGGACGACACGGCTTGGATTCTGTAAAACATTATCACCGAGGGGCAAAATGGGTTAGGTTACGTTATATTACGATATAGACGTATATAATGTGCCCGCCGAGAAGCAGGGGCCGACCCGCCAGGAATGTTGGAAAATACTACATCCGAGATGTTAGGTTCCCTTAGGTTAGGATAAATAAAGTTATAGACGTATATAATGTCCCCACGGAAAAGTACGGGCCGACACGACCGGCATTTTGTAAAACATTCCCAGCTAGGGGCTAGATGGGTTAGGTTAGGTTATATTACGTTATAGACGTATATAATGTTCGCACCGAGAATTGGTGCCGACCCGCCAGGAATGTTGTGAAATACTACATCCGCGATGTTAGGTTCCCTTAGGTTAGGATATACAACGTTATAGACGTATATAATGTCCCCACCGAGAAGTACGAGCCGACACGACCGGGATTTTGTAAAACATTACCAGCCAGGGTCTAGATGGGTTAGGTTAGGTTAAATTACCATATAGACGTATATAATGTGCCCGCCGAGAAGTAGGGGCCGACCCGCCAGGAATTTTGGAAAATACTACATCCGAGATGTTAGGTTGCCTTAGGTTGGGGTATATAACGATATAGACGTATATAATGTCCGCACCGAGACGTACGGGACGACACGACCGGGATTCTGTAAAACATTACCAGCGAGGGTCTAGATGGGTTAGGTTAGGTTATATTACGATATAGACGTATATAATGTGCCCGCCGAGAAGTAGGGGCCAAACCGCCAGGAATGTTGGAAAATACTACATCCGAGATGTTAGGTTCCCTTAGGTTAGGATATATATCGTTATAGACGTATATAATGTCCGCACCGAGAAGTACGGGCCGACACGACCGGGATTTTGTAAAACATTACCAGCGAGGGTCTAAATGGGTTAGGTTAGGTTATATTACGATATAGACTTTTATAATGTGCCCACCGAGAAGTAGGGGCCGACCCGCCAGGATTGTTGGAAAATACTACACCCGAGATGTTAGGTTCCCTTAGGTTAGGATAAATAAAGTTATAGACGTATATAATGTCCCCACCGAGAAGTACGGTCCGACGCGACCGGGATCTTGTAAAACATTACCAGCGAGTGTCTAGATGGGTTAGGTTAGGTTATATTACGATATAGACGTATATAATGTGCCCGCCGAGAAGTAGGGGCCGACCCGCCAGGAATGTTGTGAAATACTACATTCGAGATGTTAGGTTGCCTTAGGTTAGGGTATATGACGTTACAGATGCATATAATGTCCCCACCGAGACGTACGGGACGACACGGATGGGATTCTGTAAAACATTATCACCGAGGAGCAAAATGTGTTAGGTTAGGTTATATTACGATATAGACGTATATAATGTTCGCACCGAGAATTGGTGCCGACCCGCCAGGAATGTTGTGAAATACTACATCCGCGATGTTAGGTTCCCTTAGGTTAGGATATACAACGTTATAGACGTATCTAATGTCCCCACCGAGAAGTACGAGCCGACACGACCGGGATTTTTTAAAACATTACCAGCCAGGGTCTAGATGGGTTAGGTTAGGTTATATTACCATATAGACGTATATAATGTGCCCGCCGAGAAGTAGGGGCCGACCCGCCAGGAATTTTGGAAAATACTACATTCGAGATGTTAGGTTCCCTTAGGTTAGGATATATATCGTTATAGACGTATATAATGTCCGCACCGAGAAGTACGGGCCGACACGACCGGGATTTTGTAAAACATTACCAGCGAGGGTCTAGATGGGTTAGGTTAGGTTATATTACGATATAGACGTTTATAATGTGCCCACCGAGAAGTAGGGGCCGAGTCCCCGGCAATGTTGGAAAATACTACATCTGAGATGTTAGGTTCCTTTAGGTTAGCATATATAAAGTTATAGACGTATATAATGTCCACACGGAAGGGTAGGGGCCGACACGACCGGGATTTTGTAAAACATTCCCAGCTAGGGGCTAGTTGGGTTAGGTTAGGTTATATTACGTTATAAACGTATATAATGTTCCCACCGAGAATTGGCGCCGACCCGCCAGGAATGTTGTGAAATACTACATCCGCGATGTTAGGTTCCCTTAGGTTAGGATAAATAAAGTTATAGACGTATATAATGTCCCAACCGAGAAGTACGGGCCGACACGACCGGGATTTTGTAACACATTACCAGCGAGGGTCTAGATGGGTTAGGTTAGGTTATATTACGATATAGACGTATATAATGTGCCCGCCGAGAAGTAGGGGCCGACCCGCCAGGAATGTTGGAAAATACATCATCCGAGATGTTAGGTTGCCTTAGGTTAGGGTATATAACGTTACAGATGCATATAATGTCCCCACCGAGACGTACGGGACGACACGGCTGGGATTCTGTAAAACATTATCACCGAGGAGCAAAATGGGTTAGGTTAGGTTATATTACGATATAGACGTATATAATGTGCCCGCCGAGAAGTAGGGGCCGACCCGCCAGGAATGTTGGAAAATACTACATCCGAGATGTTAGGTTGCCTTAGGTTAGGGTATATAACGATATAGACGTATATAATGTCCGCACCGAGACGTACGGGCCGACACGACCGCGATTTTGTAAAACATTACCAGCCAGGGTCTAGATGGGTTAGGTTAGGATATATAACGATATAGACGTATATAATGTGCCCACCGAGAAGTAGGGGCCGAGTCCCCGGCAATGTTGTAAAATACTACATCTGAGATGTTAGGTTCCTTTAGGTTAGCATATATAAAGTTATAGACGTATATAATGTCCCCACCGAGAAGTACGGGCCGACACGACCGCGATTTTGTAACACATTACCAGCCAGGGTCTAGATGGGTTAGGTTAGGTTATATTACGATATAGACGTATATAATGTGCCCGCCGAGAAGTAGGGACCGAACCCACGGCAATGTTGGAAAATACTACATCTGAGATGTTAGGTTCCTTTAGGTTAGGATATATAAAGTTATAGACGTATATAATGTCCCCACGGAAGAGTACGGGCCGTCACGAACGGGATTTTGTAAAACATTCCCAGCTAGGGGCTAGTTGGGTTAGGTTAGGTTATATTACGTTATAGACGTATATAATGTTCCCACCGAGACGTACGGGACGACACCGCTTGGATTCTGTAAAACATTACCAGCGAGGGGCTAGATGGGTTAGGTTAGGTTATATTACGTTATAGACGTATATAATGTTCCCACCGAGAAGAGGGGCCGACCCGCCAGGAATGTTGGAAAATACTACGTCCGAGATGTTAGGTTCCCTTAGGTTAGGATAAATAAAGTTATAGACGTATATAATGTCCCCACGGAAAAGTACGGGCCGATACGACCGGGATTTTGTAAAACATTCCCAGCTTGGGGCTAGATGGGTTAGGTTAGGTTATATTACGATATAGACGTATATAATGTGCCCACCGAGAAGTAGGGGCCGACCCGCCAGGAATGTTGTGAAATACCTACATCCGAGATGTTAGGTTCCCTTAGGTTAGGATATATAACGTTATTGACGTATATAATGTCCCAACCGAGAAGTACGGGCCGACACGACCGGGATTTTGTAAAACATTACCAGCGAGGGTCTAGATGGGTTAGGTTAGGTTATATTACGATATAGACGTATATAATGTGCCCGCCGAGAAGTAGGGACCGACCCGCCAGGAATGTTGGAAAATACATCATCCGAGATGTTAGGTTCCCTTAGGTTAGGGTATATAACGTTACAGATGCATATAATGTCCCCACCGAGACGTAAGGGACGACACGGCTTGGATTCTGTAAAACATTATCACCGAGGGGCAAAATGGGTTAGGTTACGTTATATTACGATATAGACGTATATAATGTGCCCGCCGAGAAGCAGGGGCCGACCCGCCAGGAATGTTGGAAAATACTACATCCGAGATGTTAGGTTCCCTTAGGTTAGGATATATAAAGTTATAGACGTATATAATGCCCGCACCAAGACGTACGCGAAGACACGGCCGGGATTCTGTAAAACATTACCAGCGAGGGGCTAGATGGGTTAGGTTAGGTTATATTACGTTATAGACGTATATAATGTTCCCACCGAGAAGAGGGGCCGACCCGCCAGGAATGTTGGAAAATACTACGTCCGAGATGTTAGGTTCCCTTAGGTTAGGATAAATAAAGTTATAGACGTATATAATGTCCCCACCGAGACGTACGGGACGACACGGCTGGGATTCTGTAAAACATTATCACCGAGGAGCAAAATGGGTTAGGTTAGGTTATATTACGATATAGACGTATATAATGTGCCCGCCGAGAAGTAGGGGCCGACCCGCCAGGAATGTTGGAAAATACTACATCCGAGATGTTAGGTTGCCTTAGGTTAGGGTATATAACGATATAGACGTATATAATGTCCGCACCGAGACGTACGGGCCGACACGACCGCGATTTTGTAAAACATTACCAGCCAGGGTCTAGATGGGTTAGGTTAGGATATATTACGATATAGACGTATATAATGTGCCCACCGAGAAGTAGGGGCCGAGTCCCCGGCAATGTTGTAAAATACTACATCTGAGATGTTAGGTTCCCTTAGGTTAGGATATATAAAGTTATAGACGTATATAATGCCCGCACCAAGACGTACGTGACGACACGGCCGGGATTCTGTAAAACATTACCAGCGAGGGGCTAGATGGGTTAGGTTAGGTTATATTACGTTATAGACGTATATAATGTTCCCACCGAGAAGTGGGGCCGACCCGCCAGGAATGTTGTGAAATACTACATTCTAGATGTTAGGTTGCCTTAGATTAGGGTATATAACGTTACAGATGCATACAATGTCCCTACCGAGACGTACGGGACGACACGCCGGGATTCTGTAAATCATAATCACCGAGGGGCAAAATGGATTAGGTTAGGTTATAATACGATACAAACGTATATATTGTCCCCACCGAGAAGTAGGTGCCGTCACGCCTGGAATGTTGTAAAATACAACATTCGAGATGTTAGACCGCCTTAGGTTAGGATATATAACTTCATAGACGTATATAATGTCCGCACCGAGACGTACGGTACGACAAGACCGGGATTCTGTAAAACATTCCCAGCTAGGGGCTAGATGGGTTAGCTTAGGTTATATTACGATATAGACGTATATAATGTTCCCACCGAGAAGTGGGGCCGACCCGCCAGGAATGTTGTGAAATACTACATTCTAGATGTTAGGTTGCCTTAGATTAGGGTATATAACGTTACAGATGCATACAATGTCCCTACCGAGACGTACGGGACGACACGCCGGGATTCTGTAAATCATAATCACCGAGGGGCAAAATGGATTAGGTTAGGTTATATTACGATATAGACGTATATAATGTGCCCACCGAGAAGTAGAGGCCGACCCGCCAGGAATGTTGGAAAATACTACATCCGAGATGTTAGGTTCCCTTAGGTTAGGATATATAACGTTATAGACGTATATAATGCCCGCACCAAGACGTACGTGAAGACACGGCCGGGATTCTGTATAACATTACCAGCGAGGGGCTAGATGGGTTAGGTTAGGTTATATTACGTTATAGACGTATATAATGTTCCCACCGAGAAGAGGGGCCGACCCGCCAGGAATGTTGTGAAATACTACATTCGAGATGTTAGGTTGCCTTAGGTTAGGGTATATAACGTTACAGATGCATATAATGTCCCCACCGAGACGTACGGGACGACACGGCTGGGATTCTGTAAAACATTATCACCGAGGAGCAAAATGGGTTAGGTTAGGTTATATTACGATATAGACGTATATAATGTGCCCGCCGAGAAGTAGGGGCCGACCCGCCAGGAATGTTGGAAAATACTACATCCGAGATGTTAGGTTGCCTTAGGTTAGGGTATATAACGATATAGACGTATATAATGTCCGCACCGAGACGTACGGGCCGACACGACCGCGATTTTGTAAAACATTACCAGCCAGGGTCTAGATGGGTTAGGTTAGGATATATAACGATATAGACGTATATAATGTGCCCACCGAGAAGTAGGGGCCGAGTCCCCGGCAATGTTGTAAAATACTACATCTGAGATGTTAGGTTCCTTTAGGTTAGCATATATAAAGTTATAGACGTATATAATGTCCCCACCGAGAAGTACGGGCCGACACGACCGCGATTTTGTAACACATTACCAGCCAGGGTCTAGATGGGTTAGGTTAGGTTATATTACGATATAGACGTATATAATGTGCCCGCCGAGAAGTAGGGACCGAACCCACGGCAATGTTGGAAAATACTACATCTGAGATGTTAGGTTCCTTTAGGTTAGGATATATAAAGTTATAGACGTATATAATGTCCCCACGGAAGAGTACGGGCCGTCACGAACGGGATTTTGTAAAACATTCCCAGCTAGGGGCTAGTTGGGTTAGGTTAGGTTATATTACGTTATAGACGTATATAATGTTCCCACCGAGACGTACGGGACGACACCGCTTGGATTCTGTAAAACATTACCAGCGAGGGGCTAGATGGGTTAGGTTAGGTTATATTACGTTATAGACGTATATAATGTTCCCACCGAGAAGAGGGGCCGACCCGCCAGGAATGTTGGAAAATACTACGTCCGAGATGTTAGGTTCCCTTAGGTTAGGATAAATAAAGTTATAGACGTATATAATGTCCCCACGGAAAAGTACGGGCCGATACGACCGGGATTTTGTAAAACATTCCCAGCTTGGGGCTAGATGGGTTAGGTTAGGTTATATTACGATATAGACGTATATAATGTGCCCACCGAGAAGTAGGGGCCGACCCGCCAGGAATGTTGTGAAATACCTACATCCGAGATGTTAGGTTCCCTTAGGTTAGGATATATAACGTTATTGACGTATATAATGTCCCAACCGAGAAGTACGGGCCGACACGACCGGGATTTTGTAAAACATTACCAGCGAGGGTCTAGATGGGTTAGGTTAGGTTATATTACGATATAGACGTATATAATGTGCCCGCCGAGAAGTAGGGGCCGACCCGCCAGGAATGTTGGAAAATACATCATCCGAGATGTTAGGTTCCCTTAGGTTAGGGTATATAACGTTACAGATGCATATAATGTCCCCACCGAGACGTAAGGGACGACACGGCTTGGATTCTGTAAAACATTATCACCGAGGGGCAAAATGGGTTAGGTTACGTTATATTACGATATAGACGTATATAATGTGCCCGCCGAGAAGCAGGGGCCGACCCGCCAGGAATGTTGGAAAATACTACATCCGAGATGTTAGGTTCCCTTAGGTTAGGATATATAAAGTTATAGACGTATATAATGCCCGCACCAAGACGTACGCGAAGACACGGCCGGGATTCTGTAAAACATTACCAGCGAGGGGCTAGATGGGTTAGGTTAGGTTATATTACGTTATAGACGTATATAATGTTCCCACCGAGAAGAGGGGCCGACCCGCCAGGAATGTTGGAAAATACTACGTCCGAGATGTTAGGTTCCCTTAGGTTAGGATAAATAAAGTTATAGACGTATATAATGTCCCCACCGAGACGTACGGGACGACACGGCTGGGATTCTGTAAAACATTATCACCGAGGAGCAAAATGGGTTAGGTTAGGTTATATTACGATATAGACGTATATAATGTGCCCGCCGAGAAGTAGGGGCCGACCCGCCAGGAATGTTGGAAAATACTACATCCGAGATGTTAGGTTGCCTTAGGTTAGGGTATATAACGATATAGACGTATATAATGTCCGCACCGAGACGTACGGGCCGACACGACCGCGATTTTGTAAAACATTACCAGCCAGGGTCTAGATGGGTTAGGTTAGGATATATTACGATATAGACGTATATAATGTGCCCACCGAGAAGTAGGGGCCGAGTCCCCGGCAATGTTGTAAAATACTACATCTGAGATGTTAGGTTCCTTTAGGTTAGCATATATAAAGTTATAGACGTATATAATGTCCCCACCGAGAAGTACGGGCCGACACGACCGCGATTTTGTAACACATTACCAGCCAGGGTCTAGATGGGTTAGGTTAGGTTATATTACAATATAGACGTATATAATGTGCCCGCCGAGAAGTAGGGGCCGAACCCACGGCAATGTTGGAAAATACTACATCTGAGATGTTAGGTTCCTTTAGGTTAGGATATATAAAGTTATAGACGTATATAATGTCCCCACGGAAGAGTACGGGCCGCCACGAACGGGATTTTGTAAAACATTCCCAGCTAGGGGCTAGTTGGTTTAGGTTAGGTTATATTACGTTATAGACGTATATAATGTTCCCACCGAGACGTACGGGACGACACCGCTTGGATTCTGTAAAACATTACCAGCGAGGGGCTAGATGGGTTAGGTTAGGTTATATTACGTTATAGACGTATATAATGTTCCCACCGAGAAGAGGGGCCGACCCGCCAGGAATGTTGGAAAATACTACGTCCGAGATGTTAGGTTCCCTTAGGTTAGGATAAATAAAGTTATAGACGTATATAATGTCCCCACGGAAAAGTACGGGCCGATACGACCAGGATTTTGTAAAACATTCCCAGCTTGGGGCTAGATGGGTTAGGTTAGGTTATATTACGATATAGACGTATATAATGTGCCCACCGAGAAGTAGGGGCCGACCCGCCAGGAATGTTGTGAAATACCTACATCCGAGATGTTAGGTTCCCTTAGGTTAGGATATATAACGTTATTGACGTATATAATGTCCCAACCGAGAAGTACGGGCCGACACGACCGGGATTTTGTAAAACATTACCAGCGAGGGTCTAGATGGGTTAGGTTAGGTTATATTACGATATAGACGTATATAATGTGCCCGCCGAGAAGTAGGGGCCGACCCGCCAGGAATGTTGGAAAATACATCATCCGAGATGTTAGGTTCCCTTAGGTTAGGGTATATAACGTTACAGATGCATATAATGTCCCCACCGAGACGTAAGGGACGACACGGCTTGGATTCTGTAAAACATTATCACCGAGGGGCAAAATGGGTTAGGTTACGTTATATTACGATATAGACGTATATAATGTGCCCGCCGAGAAGCAGGGGCCGACCCGCCAGGAATGTTGGAAAATACTACATCCGAGATGTTAGGTTCCCTTAGGTTAGGATATATAAAGTTATAGACGTATATAATGCCCGCACCAAGACGTACGCGAAGACACGGCCGGGATTCTGTAAAACATTACCAGCGAGGGGCTAGATGGGTTAGGTTAGGTTATATTACGTTATAGACGTATATAATGTTCCCACCGAGAAGAGGGGCCGACCCGCCAGGAATGTTGGAAAATACTACGTCCGAGATGTTAGGTTCCCTTAGGTTAGGATAAATAAAGTTATAGACGTATATAATGTCCCCACCGAGACGTACGGGACGACACGGCTGGGATTCTGTAAAACATTATCACCGAGGAGCAAAATGGGTTAGGTTAGGTTATATTACGATATAGACGTATATAATGTGCCCGCCGAGAAGTAGGGGCCGACCCGCCAGGAATGTTGGAAAATACTACATCCGAGATGTTAGGTTGCCTTAGGTTAGGGTATATAACGATATAGACGTATATAATGTCCGCACCGAGACGTACGGGCCGACACGACCGCGATTTTGTAAAACATTACCAGCCAGGGTCTAGATGGGTTAGGTTAGGATATATTACGATATAGACGTATATAATGTGCCCACCGAGAAGTAGGGGCCGAGTCCCCGGCAATGTTGTAAAATACTACATCTGAGATGTTAGGTTCCTTTAGGTTAGCATATATAAAGTTATAGACGTATATAATGTCCCCACCGAGAAGTACGGGCCGACACGACCGCGATTTTGTAACACATTACCAGCCAGGGTCTAGATGGGTTAGGTTAGGTTATATTACGATATAGACGTATATAATGTGCCCGCCGAGAAGTAGGGACCGAACCCACGGCAATGTTGGAAAATACTACATCTGAGATGTTAGGTTCCTTTAGGTTAGGATATATAAAGTTATAGACGTATATAATGTCCCCACGGAAGAGTACGGGCCGTCACGAACGGGATTTTGTAAAACATTCCCAGCTAGGGGCTAGTTGGGTTAGGTTAGGTTATATTACGTTATAGACGTATATAATGTTCCCACCGAGACGTACGGGACGACACCGCTTGGATTCTGTAAAACATTACCAGCGAGGGGCTAGATGGGTTAGGTTAGGTTATATTACGTTATAGACGTATATAATGTTCCCACCGAGAAGAGGGGCCGACCCGCCAGGAATGTTGGAAAATACTACGTCCGAGATGTTAGGTTCCCTTAGGTTAGGATAAATAAAGTTATAGACGTATATAATGTCCCCACGGAAAAGTACGGGCCGATACGACCGGGATTTTGTAAAACATTCCCAGCTTGGGGCTAGATGGGTTAGGTTAGGTTATATTACGATATAGACGTATATAATGTGCCCACCGAGAAGTAGGGGCCGACCCGCCAGGAATGTTGTGAAATACCTACATCCGAGATGTTAGGTTCCCTTAGGTTAGGATATATAACGTTATTGACGTATATAATGTCCCAACCGAGAAGTACGGGCCGACACGACCGGGATTTTGTAAAACATTACCAGCGAGGGTCTAGATGGGTTAGGTTAGGTTATATTACGATATAGACGTATATAATGTGCCCGCCGAGAAGTAGGGGCCGACCCGCCAGGAATGTTGGAAAATACATCATCCGAGATGTTAGGTTCCCTTAGGTTAGGGTATATAACGTTACAGATGCATATAATGTCCCCACCGAGACGTAAGGGACGACACGGCTTGGATTCTGTAAAACATTATCACCGAGGGGCAAAATGGGTTAGGTTACGTTATATTACGATATAGACGTATATAATGTGCCCGCCGAGAAGCAGGGGCCGACCCGCCAGGAATGTTGGAAAATACTACATCCGAGATGTTAGGTTCCCTTAGGTTAGGATATATAAAGTTATAGACGTATATAATGCCCGCACCAAGACGTACGCGAAGACACGGCCGGGATTCTGTAAAACATTACCAGCGAGGGGCTAGATGGGTTAGGTTAGGTTATATTACGTTATAGACGTATATAATGTTCCCACCGAGAAGAGGGGCCGACCCGCCAGGAATGTTGGAAAATACTACGTCCGAGATGTTAGGTTCCCTTAGGTTAGGATAAATAAAGTTATAGACGTATATAATGTCCCTACCGAGACGTACGGGACGACACGGCTGGGATTCTGTAAAACATTATCACCGAGGAGCAAAATGGGTTAGGTTAGGTTATATTACGATATAGACGTATATAATGTGCCCGCCGAGAAGTAGGGGCCGACCCGCCAGGAATGTTGGAAAATACTACATCCGAGATGTTAGGTTGCCTTAGGTTAGGGTATATAACGATATAGACGTATATAATGTCCGCACCGAGACGTACGGGCCGACACGACCGCGATTTTGTAAAACATTACCAGCCAGGGTCTAGATGGGTTAGGTTAGGATATATTACGATATAGACGTATATAATGTGCCCACCGAGAAGTAGGGGCCGAGTCCCCGGCAATGTTGTAAAATACTACATCTGAGATGTTAGGTTCCTTTAGGTTAGCATATATAAAGTTATAGACGTATATAATGTCCCCACCGAGAAGTACGGGCCGACACGACCGCGATTTTGTAACACATTACCAGCCAGGGTCTAGATGGGTTAGGTTAGGTTATATTACAATATAGACGTATATAATGTGCCCGCCGAGAAGTAGGGGCCGAACCCACGGCAATGTTGGAAAATACTACATCTGAGATGTTAGGTTCCTTTAGGTTAGGATATATAAAGTTATAGACGTATATAATGTCCCCACGGAAGAGTACGGGCCGCCACGAACGGGATTTTGTAAAACATTCCCAGCTAGGGGCTAGTTGGTTTAGGTTAGGTTATATTACGTTATAGACGTATATAATGTTCCCACCGAGACGTACGGGACGACACCGCTTGGATTCTGTAAAACATTACCAGCGAGGGGCTAGATGGGTTAGGTTAGGTTATATTACGTTATAGACGTATATAATGTTCCCACCGAGAAGAGGGGCCGACCCGCCAGGAATGTTGGAAAATACTACGTCCGAGATGTTAGGTTCCCTTAGGTTAGGATAAATAAAGTTATAGACGTATATAATGTCCCCACGGAAAAGTACGGGCCGATACGACCAGGATTTTGTAAAACATTCCCAGCTTGGGGCTAGATGGGTTAGGTTAGGTTATATTACGATATAGACGTATATAATGTGCCCACCGAGAAGTAGGGGCCGACCCGCCAGGAATGTTGTGAAATACCTACATCCGAGATGTTAGGTTCCCTTAGGTTAGGATATATAACGTTATTGACGTATATAATGTCCCAACCGAGAAGTACGGGCCGACACGACCGGGATTTTGTAAAACATTACCAGCGAGGGTCTAGATGGGTTAGGTTAGGTTATATTACGATATAGACGTATATAATGTGCCCGCCGAGAAGTAGGGGCCGACCCGCCAGGAATGTTGGAAAATACATCATCCGAGATGTTAGTTTCCCTTAGGTTAGGGTATATAACGTTACAGATGCATATAATGTCCCCACCGAGACGTAAGGGACGACACGGCTTGGATTCTGTAAAACATTATCACCGAGGGGCAAAATGGGTTAGGTTACGTTATATTACGATATAGACGTATATAATGTGCCCGCCGAGAAGCAGGGGCCGACCCGCCAGGAATGTTGGAAAATACTACATCCGAGATGTTAGGTTCCCTTAGGTTAGGATATATAACGTTATTGACGTATATAATGTCCCAACCGAGAAGTACGGGCCGACACGACCGGGATTTTGTAAAACATTACCAGCGAGGGTCTAGATGGGTTAGGTTAGGTTATATTACGATATAGACGTATATAATGTGCCCGCCGAGAAGTAGGGGCCGACCCGCCAGGAATGTTGGAAAATACATCATCCGAGATGTTAGGTTCCCTTAGGTTAGGGTATATAACGTTACAGATGCATATAATGTCCCCACCGAGACGTAAGGGACGACACGGCTTGGATTCTGTAAAACATTATCACCGAGGGGCAAAATGGGTTAGGTTACGTTATATTACGATATAGACGTATATAATGTGCCCGCCGAGAAGCAGGGGCCGACCCGCCAGGAATGTTGGAAAATACTACATCCGAGATGTTAGGTTCCCTTAGGTTAGGATAAATAAAGTTATAGACGTATATAATGTCCCCACGGAAAAGTACGGGCCGACACGACCGGCATTTTGTAAAACATTCCCAGCTAGGGGCTAGATGGGTTAGGTTAGGTTATATTACGTTATAGACGTATATAATGTTCGCACCGAGAATTGGTGCCGACCCGCCAGGAATGTTGTGAAATACTACATCCGCGATGTTAGGTTCCCTTAGGTTAGGATATACAACGTTATAGACGTATATAATGTCCCCACCGAGAAGTACGAGCCGACACGACCGGGATTTTGTAAAACATTACCAGCCAGGGTCTAGATGGGTTAGGTTAGGTTAAATTACCATATAGACGTATATAATGTGCCCGCCGAGAAGTAGGGGCCGACCCGCCAGGAATTTTGGAAAATACTACATCCGAGATGTTAGGTTGCCTTAGGTTGGGGTATATAACGATATAGACGTATATAATGTCCGCACCGAGACGTACGGGACGACACGACCGGGATTCTGTAAAACATTACCAGCGAGGGTCTAGATGGGTTAGGTTAGGTTATATTACGATATAGACGTATATAATGTGCCCGCCGAGAAGTAGGGGCCGACCCGCCAGGAATGTTGGAAAATACATCATCCGAGATGTTAGGTTCCCTTAGGTTAGGGTATATAACGTTACAGATGCATATAATGTCCCCACCGAGACGTAAGGGACGACACGGCTTGGATTCTGTAAAACATTATCACCGAGGGTCAAAATGGGTTAGGTTAGGTTATATTACGATATACACGTATATAATGTGCCCACCGAGAAGTAGAGGCCGACCCGCCAGGAATGTTGGAAAATACTACATCCGAGATGTTAGGTTCCCTTAGGTTAGGATATACAACGTTATAGACGTATATAATGTCCGCACCGAGACGTACGGGACAACACGACCGGGATTCTGTAAAACATTACCAGCGAGGGTCTAGATGGGTTAGGTTAGGTTATATTACGATATAGACGTATATAATGTGCCCACCGAGAAGTAGGGGCCAAACCGCCAGGAATGTTGGAAAATACTACATCCGAGATGTTAGGTTCCCTTAGGTTAGGATATATATCGTTATAGACGTATATAATGTCCGCACCGAGAAGTACGGGCCGACACGACCGGGATTTTGTAAAACATTACCAGCGAGGGTCTAAATGGGTTAGGTTAGGTTATATTACGATATAGACTTTTATAATGTGCCCACCGAGAAGTAGGGGCCGACCCGCCAGGATTGTTGGAAAATACTACACCCGAGATGTTAGGTTCCCTTAGGTTAGGATAAATAAAGTTATAGACGTATATAATGTCCCCACGGAAAAGTACGGGCCGATACGACCGGGATTTTGTAAAACATTCCCAGCTTGGGGCTAGATGGGTTAGGTTAGGTTATATTACGATATAGACGTATATAATGTGCCCACCGAGAAGTAGGGGCCGACCCGCCAGGAATGTTGTGAAATACCTACATCCGAGATGTTAGGTTCCCTTAGGTTAGGATATATAACGTTATTGACGTATATAATGTCCCAACCGAGAAGTACGGGCCGACACGACCGGGATTTTGTAAAACATTACCAGCGAGGGTCTAGATGGGTTAGGTTAGGTTATATTACGATATAGACGTATATAATGTGCCCGCCGAGAAGTAGGGGCCGACCCGCCAGGAATGTTGGAAAATACATCATCCGAGATGTTAGGTTCCCTTAGGTTAGGGTATATAACGTTACAGATGCATATAATGTCCCCACCGAGACGTACGGGACGACACGGCTTGGATTCTGTAAAACATTATCACCGAGGGGCAAAATGGGTTAGGTTACGTTATATTACGATATAGACGTATATAATGTGCCCGCCGAGAAGCAGGGGCCGACCCGCCAGGATTGTTGGAAAATACTACACCCGAGATGTTAGGTTCCCCTAGGTTAGGATATATAAAGTTATAGACGTATATAATGTCCCCACGGAAGAGTACGGGCAGACACGACCGGGATTTTGTAAAACATTCCCAGCTAGGGGCTAGATGGGTTAGGTTAGGTTATATTACGATATAGACGTATATAATGTGCCCGCCGAGAAGTAGGGGCCGACCCGCCAGGAATGTTGGAAAATACATCATCCGAGATGTTAGGTTCCCTTAGGTTAGGGTATATAACGTTACAGATGCATATAATGTCCCCACCGAGACGTACGGGACGACACGGCTTGGATTCTGTAAAACATTATCACCGAGGGGCAAAATGGGTTAGGTTACGTTATATTACGATATAGACGTATATAATGTGCCCGCCGAGAAGCAGGGCCCGACCCGCCAGGAATGTTGGAAAATACTACATCCGAGATGTTAGGTTCCCTTAGGTTAGGATAAATAAAGTTATAGACGTATATAATGTCCCCACGGAAAAGTACGGGCCGGCACGACCGGCATTTTGTAAAACATTCCCAGCTAGGGGCTAGATGGGTTAGGTTAGGTTATATTACGTTATAGACGTATATAATGTTCGCACCGAGAATTGGTGCCGACCCGCCAGGAATGTTGTGAAATACTACATCCGCGATGTTAGGTTCCCTTAGGTTAGGATATACAACGTTACAGACGTATATAATGTCCCCACCGAGAAGTACGAGCCGACACGACCTGGATTTTGTAAAACATTACCAGCCAGGGTCTAGATGGGTTAGGTTAGGTTATATTACCATATAGACGTATATAATGTGCCCGCCGAGAAGTAGGGGCCGACCCGCCAGGAATTTTGGAAAATACTACATCCGAGATGTTAGGTTGCCTTAGGTTAGGGTATATAACGATATAGACGTATATAATGTCCGCACCGAGACGTACGGGACGACAAGACCGGGATTCTGTAAAACATTACCAGCGAGGGTCTAGATGGGTTAGGTTAGGCTATATTACGATGTAGACGTATATAATGTGCCCACCGAGAAGTAGTGACCGACCCGCCAGGAATGTTGCAAAATACTACATCCGAGATGTTAGGTTCCCTTAGGTTAGGATATATATCGTTACAGACGTATATAATGTTCGCACCGAGAAGTAGGGGCCGACCCGCCAGGAATGTTGGAAAATACATCATCCGAGATGTTAGGTTCCCTTAGGTTAGGGTATATAACGTTACAAATGCATATAATGTCCCCACCGAGACGTACGGGACGACACGGCTTGGATTCTGTAAAACATTATCACCGAGGGGCAAAATGGGTTAGGTTACGTTATATTACGATATAGACGTATATAATGTGCCCGCCGAGAAGCAGGGGCCGACCCGCCAGGAATGTTGGAAAATACTACATCCGAGATGTTAGGTTCCCTTAGGTTAGGATATATAAAGTTATAGACGTATATAATGCCCGCACCAAGACGTACGTGAAGACACGGCCGGTATTCTGTATAACATTACCAGCGAGGGGCTAGATGGGTTAGGTTAGGTTATATTACGTTATAGACGTATATAATGTTCCCACCGAGCAGATCGGCCGACCCGCCAGGAATGTTGTGAAATATTACATTCGAGATGTTAGGTTGCCTTAGGTTAGGGTATATAACGTTACAGATGCATATAATGTCCCCACCGAGACGTACGGGACGACACGGCTGGGATTCTGTAAAACATTATCACCGAGGAGCAAAATGGGTTAGGTTAGGTTATATTACGATATAGACGTATATAATGTGCCCGCCGAGAAGTAGGGGCCGACCGGCCAGGAATGTTGGAAAATACTACATCCGAGATGTTAGGTTGCCTTAGGTTAGGGTATATACCGATATAGACGTATATAATGTCCGCACCGAGACGTACGGGCCGACACGACCGCGATTTTGTAAAACATTACCAGCCAGGGTCTAGATGGGTTAGGTTAGGATATATTACGATATAGACGTATATAATGTGCCCGCCGAGAAGTAGCGGCCGAACCCCCGGCAATGTTGGAAAATACTACATCTGAGATGTCAGGTTCCTTTAGGTTAGGATATATAAAGTTATAGACGTATATAATGTCCCCACGGAAGAGTACGGGCCGTCACGACCGGGATTTTGTAAAACATTCCCAGCTAGGGGCTAGTTGGGTTAGGTTAGGTTATATTACGTTATAGACGTATATAATGTGCCCACCGAGAAGTAGGGGCCGAGTCCCCGGCAATGTTGTAAAATACTACATCTGAGATGTTAGGTTCCTTTAGGTTAGCATATATAAAGTTATAGACGTATATAATGTCCCCACCGAGAAGTACGGGCCGACACGACCGCGATTTTGTAACACATTACCAGCCAGGGTCTAGATGGGTTAGGTTAGGTTATATTACAATATAGACGTATATAATGTGCCCGCCGAGAAGTAGGGGCCGAACCCACGGCAATGTTGGAAAATACTACATCTGAGATGTTAGGTTCCTTTAGGTTAGGATATATAAAGTTATAGACGTATATAATGTCCCCACGGAAGAGTACGGGCCGCCACGAACGGGATTTTGTAAAACATTCCCAGCTAGGGGCTAGTTGGTTTAGGTTAGGTTATATTACGTTATAGACGTATATAATGTTCCCACCGAGACGTACGGGACGACACCGCTTGGATTCTGTAAAACATTACCAGCGAGAGGCTAGATGGGTTAGGTTAGGTTATATTACGTTATAGACGTATATAATGTTCCCACCGAGAAGAGGGGCCGACCCGCCAGGAATGTTGGAAAATACTACGTCCGAGATGTTAGGTTCCCTTAGGTTAGGATAAATAAAGTTATAGACGTATATAATGTCCCCACGGAAAAGTACGGGCCGATACGACCAGGATTTTGTAAAACATTCCCAGCTTGGGGCTAGATGGGTTAGGTTAGGTTATATTACGATATAGACGTATATAATGTGCCCACCGAGAAGTAGGGGCCGACCCGCCAGGAATGTTGTGAAATACCTACATCCGAGATGTTAGGTTCCCTTAGGTTAGGATATATAACGTTATTGACGTATATAATGTCCCAACCGAGAAGTACGGGCCGACACGACCGGGATTTTGTAAAACATTACCAGCGAGGGTCTAGATGGGTTAGGTTAGGTTATATTACGATATAGACGTATATAATGTGCCCGCCGAGAAGTAGGGGCCGACCCGCCAGGAATGTTGGAAAATACATCATCCGAGATGTTAGTTTCCCTTAGGTTAGGGTATATAACGTTACAGATGCATATAATGTCCCCACCGAGACGTAAGGGACGACACGGCTTGGATTCTGTAAAACATTATCACCGAGGGGCAAAATGGGTTAGGTTACGTTATATTACGATATAGACGTATATAATGTGCCCGCCGAGAAGCAGGGGCCGACCCGCCAGGAATGTTGGAAAATACTACATCCGAGATGTTAGGTTCCCTTAGGTTAGGATATATAACGTTATTGACGTATATAATGTCCCAACCGAGAAGTACGGGCCGACACGACCGGGATTTTGTAAAACATTACCAGCGAGGGTCTAGATGGGTTAGGTTAGGTTATATTACGATATAGACGTATATAATGTGCCCGCCGAGAAGTAGGGGCCGACCCGCCAGGAATGTTGGAAAATACATCATCCGAGATGTTAGGTTCCCTTAGGTTAGGGTATATAACGTTACAGATGCATATAATGTCCCCACCGAGACGTAAGGGACGACACGGCTTGGATTCTGTAAAACATTATCACCGAGGGGCAAAATGGGTTAGGTTACGTTATATTACGATATAGACGTATATAATGTGCCCGCCGAGAAGCAGGGGCCGACCCGCCAGGAATGTTGGAAAATACTACATCCGAGATGTTAGGTTCCCTTAGGTTAGGATAAATAAAGTTATAGACGTATATAATGTCCCCACGGAAAAGTACGGGCCGACACGACCGGCATTTTGTAAAACATTCCCAGCTAGGGGCTAGATGGGTTAGGTTAGGTTATATTACGTTATAGACGTATATAATGTTCGCACCGAGAATTGGTGCCGACCCGCCAGGAATGTTGTGAAATACTACATCCGCGATGTTAGGTTCCCTTAGGTTAGGATATACAACGTTATAGACGTATATAATGTCCCCACCGAGAAGTACGAGCCGACACGACCGGGATTTTGTAAAACATTACCAGCCAGGGTCTAGATGGGTTAGGTTAGGTTAAATTACCATATAGACGTATATAATGTGCCCGCCGAGAAGTAGGGGCCGACCCGCCAGGAATTTTGGAAAATACTACATCCGAGATGTTAGGTTGCCTTAGGTTGGGGTATATAACGATATAGACGTATATAATGTCCGCACCGAGACGTACGGGACGACACGACCGGGATTCTGTAAAACATTACCAGCGAGGGTCTAGATGGGTTAGGTTAGGTTATATTACGATATAGACGTATATAATGTGCCCGCCGAGAAGTAGGGGCCGACCCGCCAGGAATGTTGGAAAATACATCATCCGAGATGTTAGGTTCCCTTAGGTTAGGGTATATAACGTTACAGATGCATATAATGTCCCCACCGAGACGTAAGGGACGACACGGCTTGGATTCTGTAAAACATTATCACCGAGGGTCAAAATGGGTTAGGTTAGGTTATATTACGATATACACGTATATAATGTGCCCACCGAGAAGTAGAGGCCGACCCGCCAGGAATGTTGGAAAATACTACATCCGAGATGTTAGGTTCCCTTAGGTTAGGATATACAACGTTATAGACGTATATAATGTCCGCACCGAGACGTACGGGACAACACGACCGGGATTCTGTAAAACATTACCAGCGAGGGTCTAGATGGGTTAGGTTAGGTTATATTACGATATAGACGTATATAATGTGCCCACCGAGAAGTAGGGGCCAAACCGCCAGGAATGTTGGAAAATACTACATCCGAGATGTTAGGTTCCCTTAGGTTAGGATATATATCGTTATAGACGTATATAATGTCCGCACCGAGAAGTACGGGCCGACACGACCGGGATTTTGTAAAACATTACCAGCGAGGGTCTAAATGGGTTAGGTTAGGTTATATTACGATATAGACTTTTATAATGTGCCCACCGAGAAGTAGGGGCCGACCCGCCAGGATTGTTGGAAAATACTACACCCGAGATGTTAGGTTCCCTTAGGTTAGGATAAATAAAGTTATAGACGTATATAATGTCCCCACGGAAAAGTACGGGCCGATACGACCGGGATTTTGTAAAACATTCCCAGCTTGGGGCTAGATGGGTTAGGTTAGGTTATATTACGATATAGACGTATATAATGTGCCCACCGAGAAGTAGGGGCCGACCCGCCAGGAATGTTGTGAAATACCTACATCCGAGATGTTAGGTTCCCTTAGGTTAGGATATATAACGTTATTGACGTATATAATGTCCCAACCGAGAAGTACGGGCCGACACGACCGGGATTTTGTAAAACATTACCAGCGAGGGTCTAGATGGGTTAGGTTAGGTTATATTACGATATAGACGTATATAATGTGCCCGCCGAGAAGTAGGGGCCGACCCGCCAGGAATGTTGGAAAATACATCATCCGAGATGTTAGGTTCCCTTAGGTTAGGGTATATAACGTTACAGATGCATATAATGTCCCCACCGAGACGTACGGGACGACACGGCTTGGATTCTGTAAAACATTATCACCGAGGGGCAAAATGGGTTAGGTTACGTTATATTACGATATAGACGTATATAATGTGCCCGCCGAGAAGCAGGGGCCGACCCGCCAGGATTGTTGGAAAATACTACACCCGAGATGTTAGGTTCCCCTAGGTTAGGATATATAAAGTTATAGACGTATATAATGTCCCCACGGAAGAGTACGGGCAGACACGACCGGGATTTTGTAAAACATTCCCAGCTAGGGGCTAGATGGGTTAGGTTAGGTTATATTACGATATAGACGTATATAATGTGCCCGCCGAGAAGTAGGGGCCGACCCGCCAGGAATGTTGGAAAATACATCATCCGAGATGTTAGGTTCCCTTAGGTTAGGGTATATAACGTTACAGATGCATATAATGTCCCCACCGAGACGTACGGGACGACACGGCTTGGATTCTGTAAAACATTATCACCGAGGGGCAAAATGGGTTAGGTTACGTTATATTACGATATAGACGTATATAATGTGCCCGCCGAGAAGCAGGGCCCGACCCGCCAGGAATGTTGGAAAATACTACATCCGAGATGTTAGGTTCCCTTAGGTTAGGATAAATAAAGTTATAGACGTATATAATGTCCCCACGGAAAAGTACGGGCCGGCACGACCGGCATTTTGTAAAACATTCCCAGCTAGGGGCTAGATGGGTTAGGTTAGGTTATATTACGTTATAGACGTATATAATGTTCGCACCGAGAATTGGTGCCGACCCGCCAGGAATGTTGTGAAATACTACATCCGCGATGTTAGGTTCCCTTAGGTTAGGATATACAACGTTACAGACGTATATAATGTCCCCACCGAGAAGTACGAGCCGACACGACCTGGATTTTGTAAAACATTACCAGCCAGGGTCTAGATGGGTTAGGTTAGGTTATATTACCATATAGACGTATATAATGTGCCCGCCGAGAAGTAGGGGCCGACCCGCCAGGAATTTTGGAAAATACTACATCCGAGATGTTAGGTTGCCTTAGGTTAGGGTATATAACGATATAGACGTATATAATGTCCGCACCGAGACGTACGGGACGACAAGACCGGGATTCTGTAAAACATTACCAGCGAGGGTCTAGATGGGTTAGGTTAGGCTATATTACGATGTAGACGTATATAATGTGCCCACCGAGAAGTAGTGACCGACCCGCCAGGAATGTTGCAAAATACTACATCCGAGATGTTAGGTTCCCTTAGGTTAGGATATATATCGTTACAGACGTATATAATGTTCGCACCGAGAAGTAGGGGCCGACCCGCCAGGAATGTTGGAAAATACATCATCCGAGATGTTAGGTTCCCTTAGGTTAGGGTATATAACGTTACAAATGCATATAATGTCCCCACCGAGACGTACGGGACGACACGGCTTGGATTCTGTAAAACATTATCACCGAGGGGCAAAATGGGTTAGGTTACGTTATATTACGATATAGACGTATATAATGTGCCCGCCGAGAAGCAGGGGCCGACCCGCCAGGAATGTTGGAAAATACTACATCCGAGATGTTAGGTTCCCTTAGGTTAGGATATATAAAGTTATAGACGTATATAATGCCCGCACCAAGACGTACGTGAAGACACGGCCGGTATTCTGTATAACATTACCAGCGAGGGGCTAGATGGGTTAGGTTAGGTTATATTACGTTATAGACGTATATAATGTTCCCACCGAGCAGATCGGCCGACCCGCCAGGAATGTTGTGAAATATTACATTCGAGATGTTAGGTTGCCTTAGGTTAGGGTATATAACGTTACAGATGCATATAATGTCCCCACCGAGACGTACGGGACGACACGGCTGGGATTCTGTAAAACATTATCACCGAGGAGCAAAATGGGTTAGGTTAGGTTATATTACGATATAGACGTATATAATGTGCCCGCCGAGAAGTAGGGGCCGACCGGCCAGGAATGTTGGAAAATACTACATCCGAGATGTTAGGTTGCCTTAGGTTAGGGTATATACCGATATAGACGTATATAATGTCCGCACCGAGACGTACGGGCCGACACGACCGCGATTTTGTAAAACATTACCAGCCAGGGTCTAGATGGGTTAGGTTAGGATATATTACGATATAGACGTATATAATGTGCCCGCCGAGAAGTAGCGGCCGAACCCCCGGCAATGTTGGAAAATACTACATCTGAGATGTCAGGTTCCTTTAGGTTAGGATATATAAAGTTATAGACGTATATAATGTCCCCACGGAAGAGTACGGGCCGTCACGACCGGGATTTTGTAAAACATTCCCAGCTAGGGGCTAGTTGGGTTAGGTTAGGTTATATTACGTTATAGACGTATATAATGTTCCCACCGAGAATTGCCGCCGACCCGCCAGGAATGATGTGAAATACTACATCCGCGATGTTAGGTTCCCTTAGGTTAGTATATATAACGTTATAGACGTATATAATGTCCCCACCGAGAAGTACGGGCCGACACGACCGCGATTTTGTAAAACATTACCAGCCAGGGTCTAGATGGGTTAGGTTAGGTTATATTACGATATAGACGTATATAATGTGCCCGCCGAGAAGTAGGGGCCGACCCGCCAGGAATGTTGGAAAATACTACATCCGAGGTGTTAGGTTCCCTTAGGTTAGGATATATAAAGTTATAGACGTATATAATGCCCGCACCAAGACGTACGTGACGACACGGCCGGGATTCTGTAAAACATTACCAGCGAGGGGCTAGATGGGTTAGGTTGGGTTATATTACGTTATAGACGTATATAATGTTCCCACCGAGAAGTGAGGCCGACCCGCCAGGAATGTTGTGAAATACTACATTCTAGATGTTAGGTTGCCTTAGATTAGGGTATATAACGTTACAGATGCATACAATGTCCCTACCGAGACGTACGGGACGACACGCAGGGATTCTGTAAATCATAATCACCGAGGGGCAAAATGGATTAGGTTAGGTTATAATACGATATAGACGTATATAATGTCCCCACCGAGAAGTAGGGGCCGTCACGCCTGGAATGTTGTAAAATACCTACATCCGAGATGTTAGGTTCCCTTAGGTTAGGATATATAACGTTATTGACGTATATAATGTCCCAACCGAGAAGTACGGGCCGACACGACCGGGATTCTGTAAAACATTCCCAGCTAGGGGCTAGATGGGTTAGGTTAGGTTATATTTCGTTATAGACGTATATAATGTGCCCACCGAGAAGTAGGGGCCAAACCTCCGGGATTGTTGGACAATTCTACATCCGAGATGTTAGTTTCCCTTAGGTTAGGATATATATCGTTATAGACGTATATAATGTCCGCACCGAGAAGTACGGGCCGACACGACCGGGATTTTGTAAAACATTACCAGCGAGGGTCTAAATGGGTTAGGTTAGGTTATATTACGATATAGACGTTTATAATGTGCCCACCGAGAAGTAGGGGCCGACCCGCCAGGATTGTTGGAAAATACTACACCCGAGATGTTAGGTTCCCCTAGGTTAGGATATATAAAGTTATAGACGTATATAATGTCCCCACGGAAGAGTACGGGCAGACACGACCGGGATTTTGTAAAACATTCCCAGCTAGGAGCTAGATGGGTTAGGTTAGGTTATATTACGATATAGATGTATATAATGTGCCCACCGAGAAGTAGGGGCCGACCCGCCAGGAATGTTGGAAAATACTACATCCGAGATGTTAGGTTCCCTTAGGTTAGGATATATAAAGTTATATACGTACATAATGTCCCCACGGAAATGTACCGGCCGACACGGCGGGATTTTGTAAAACATTCCCAGCTAGGGGCTAGATGGGTTAGGTTAGGTTATATTACGTTATAGACGTATATAATGTTCCCACCGAGAATTGGCGCCGACGCGCCAGGAATGTTGTGAAATACTACATCCGCGATGTTAGGTTGCCTTAGGTTAGGATATATTACGTTATAGACGTATATAATGTCCCCACCGAGAAGTACGGGCCGACACGACCGGGATTTTGTAAAACATTACCAGCGAGGGTCTACATGGGTTAGGTTAGGTTATATTACGATATAGACGTATTTAATGTGCCCGCCGAGAAGTAGGGGCCGACCCGCCAGGAATGTTGGAAAATACTACATCCGCGATGTTAGGTTGCCTTAGGTCAGGATATATTACGTTATAGACGTATATAATGTCCGCACCGAAACGTAAGGGACGACACGACCGGGATTTTGTAAAACATTACCAGCGGGGGTCTGGATGTGTTAGGTTAGGTTATAATACGATATAGACGTATATAATGTGCCCGCCGACAAGTAGGGGCCGTCCCACCAGGAATGTTGGAAAATACTACATCCGAGATGTTAGGTTCCCTTATGTTAGGATATATAAAGTTATAAACGTATATAATGTCCCCGCGGAAAAGTACGGGCCGACACGGCGGGATTTTGTAAAACATTCCCAGCTAGGGGCTAGATGGGTAAGGTTAGGTTATATTACGTTATAGACGTATATAATGTTCCCACTGAGAATTGGCGCCGACCCGCCAGGAATGTTGGAAAATACTACATCCGCGATGCTAGGTTCCCTTAGGTTAGGGTATATAACGTTATATACGTATATAATGTCCCCACCGAGAAGTACGGGACGACACGACCGGGATTTTGTAAAACATTACCAACGAGGGGCTAGATGTGTTAGGTTAGGTTATATTACGATATAGACGTATATAATGTGCCCGCCGAGAAGTAGGGGCCGACCCGCCAGGAATGTTGGAAAATACTACATCCGCGATGTTAGGTTGCCTTAGGTCAGGATATATTACGTTATAGACGTATATAATGTCCGCACCGAAACGTAAGGGACGACACGACCGGGATTTTGTAAAACGTTACCAGCGGGGGTCTAGATGTGTTAGGTTAGGTTATAATACGATATAGACGTATATAATGTGCCCGCCGACAAGTAGGGGCCGTCCCACCAGGAATGTTGGAAAATACTACATCCGAGATGTTAGGTTCCCTTATGTTAGGATATATAAAGTTATAAACGTATATAATGTCCCCGCGGAAAAGTACGGGCCGACACGGCGGGATTTTGTAAAACATTCCCAGCTAGGGGCTAGATGGGTAAGGTTAGGTTATATTACGTTATAGACGTATATAATGTTCCCACTGAGAATTGGCGCCGACCCGCCAGGAATGTTGGAAAATACTACATCCGCGATGTTAGGTTCCCTTAGGTTAGGGTATATAACGTTATAGACGTATATAATGTCCCCACCAAGAAGTACGGGACGACACGACCGGGATTTTGTAAAACATTACCAACGAGGGGCTAGATGTGTTAGGTTAGGTTATATTACGATATAGACGTATATAATGTGCCCGCCGAGAAGTAGGGGCCGACCCGCCAGGAATGTTGGAAAATACAACATCCGCGATGTTAGGTTGCCTTAGGTTAGGATATATTACGTTATAGACGTATATAATGCCCGCACCAAGACGTACGTGACGACACGGCCGGGATTCTGTAAAACATTACCAGCGAGGGGCTAGATGGGTTAGGTTAGGTTATATTACGTTATAGACGTATATAATGTTCCCACCGAGAAGTGAGGCCGACCCGCCAGGAATGTTGTGAAATACTACATTCTAGATGTTAGGTTGCCTTAGATTAGGGTATATAACGTTACAGATGCATACAATGTCCCTACCGAGACGTACGGGACGACACGCAGGGATTCTGTAAATCATAATCACCGAGGGGCAAAATGGATTAGGTTAGGTTATAATACGATATAGACGTATATAATGTCCCCACCGGGAAGTAGGGGCCGTCACGCCTGGAATGTTGTAAAATACCTACATCCGAGATGTTAGGTTCCCTTAGGTTAGGATATATAACGTTATTGACGTATATAATGTCCCAACCGAGAAGTACGGGCCGACACGACCGGGATTCTGTAAAACATTCCCAGCTAGGGGCTAGATGGGTTAGGTTAGGTTATATTTCGTTATAGACGTATATAATGTGCCCACCGAGAAGTAGGGGCCAAACCTCCGGGATTGTTGGACAATTCTACATCCGAGATGTTAGTTTCCCTTAGGTTAGGATATATATCGTTATAGACGTATATAATGTCCGCACCGAGAAGTACGGGTAGACACGACCGGGATTTTGTAAAACATTACCAGCGAGGGTCTAAATGGGTTAGGTTAGGTTATATTACGATATAGACGTATATAATGTGCCCGCCGAGAAGTAGGGGCCGACCCGCCAGGAATGTTGGAAAATACTACATCCGCGATGTTAGGTTGCCTTAGGTCAGGATATATTACGTTATAGACGTATATAATGTCCGCACCGAAACGTAAGGGACGACACGACCGGGATTTTGTAAAACATTACCAGCGGGGGTCTAGATGTGTTAGGTTAGGTTATAATACGATATAGACGTATATAATGTGCCCGCCGACAAGTAGGGGCCGTCCCACCAGGAATGTTGGAAAATACTACATCCGAGATGTTAGGTTCCCTTATGTTAGGATATATAAAGTTATAAACGTATATAATGTCCCCGCGGAAAAGTACGGGCCGACACGGCGGGATTTTGTAAAACATTCCCAGCTAGGGGCTAGATGGGTAAGGTTAGGTTATATTACGTTATAGACGTATATAATGTTCCCACTGAGAATTGGCGCCGACCCGCCAGGAATGTTGGAAAATACTACATCGGCGATGTTAGGTTCCCTTAGGTTAGGGTATATAACGTTATAGACGTATATAATGTCCCCACCGAGAAGTACGGGACGACACGACCGGGATTTTGTAAAACATTACCAACGAGGGGCTAGATGTGTTAGGTTAGGTTATATTACGATATAGACGTATATAATGTGCCCGCCGAGAAGTAGGGGCCGACCCGCCAGGAATGTTGGAAAATACTACATCCGCGATGTTAGGTTGCCTTAGGTCAGGATATATTACGTTATAGACGTATATAATGTCCGCACCGAAACGTAAGGGACGACACGACCGGGATTTTGTAAAACATTACCAGCGGGGGTCTAGATGTGTTAGGTTAGGTTATAATACGATATAGACGTATATAATGTGCCCGCCGACAAGTAGGGGCCGTCCCACCAGGAATGTTGGAAAATACTACATCCGAGATGTTAGGTTCCCTTATGTTAGGATATATAAAGTTATAAACGTATATAATGTCCCCGCGGAAAAGTACGGGCCGACACGGCGGGATTTTGTAAAACATTCCCAGCTAGGGGCTAGATGGGTAAGGTTAGGTTATATTACGTTATAGACGTATATAATGTTCCCACTGAGAATTGGCGCCGACCCGCCAGGAATGTTGGAAAATACTACATCCGCGATGTTAGGTTCCCTTAGGTTAGGGTATATAACGTTATAGACGTATATAATGTCCCCACCAAGAAGTACGGGACGACACGACCGGGATTTTGTAAAACATTACCAACGAGGGGCTAGATGTGTTAGGTTAGGTTATATTACGATATAGACGTATATAATGTGCCCGCCGAGAAGTAGGGGCCGACCCGCCAGGAATGTTGGAAAATACAACATCCGCGATGTTAGGTTGCCTTAGGTTAGGATATATTACGTTATAGACGTATATAATGCCCGCACCAAGACGTACGTGACGACACGGCCGGGATTCTGTAAAACATTACCAGAGAGGGGCTAGATGGGTAAGGTTAGGTTATATTACGTTATAGACGTATATAATGTTCCCACTGAGAATTGGCGCCGACCCGCCAGGAATGTTGGAAAATACTACATCCGCGATGTTAGGTTCCCTTAGGTTAGGGTATATAACGTTATAGACGTATATAATGTCCCCGCCGAGAAGTACGGGACGACACGACCGGGATTTTGTAAAACATTACCAACGAGGGGCTAGATGTGTTAGGTTAGGTTATAATACGATATAGACGTATATAATGTCCCCACCGAGAAGTAGGGGCCGTCACGCCTGGAATGTTGTAAAATACAACATTCGAGATGTTAGGCCGCCTTAGGTTCGGATATATAACTTCATAGACGTATATAATGTCCGCACCGAGACGTACGGGACGACACGACCGGGATTCTGTAAAACATTCCCAGCTAGGGGCTAGATGGGTTAGGTTAGGTTATATTACGTTATAGACGTATATAATGTGCCCACCGAGAAGTAGGGGCCGAACCTCCGAGATTGCTGGACAATTCTACATCCGAGATGTTAGGTTCCCTTAGGTTAGGATATATAAAGTTATAGACGTATATAATGTCCCCAACGAGAAGTACGGGCCAACACGACCGGGATCTTGTAAAACATTACCAGCGAGTGTCTAGATGGGTTAGGTTAGGTTATATTACGGTATAGACGTATATAATGTGCCCACCGAGAAGTAGGGGCCGACCCGCCAGGAATGTTGGAAAATACTACATCCGAGATGTTAGGTTCCCTTAGGTTAGGATATATAAAGTTATAAACGTATATAATGTCCCCGCGGAAAAGTACGGGCCGACACGGCGGGATTTTGTAAAACATTCCCAGCTAGGGGCTAGATGGGTAAGGTTAGGTTATATTACGTTATAGACGTATATAATGTTCCCACTGAGAATTGGCGCCGACCCGCCAGGAATGTTGGAAAATACTACATCCGAGATGTTAGGTTCCCTTAGGTAAGGATATATAAAGTTATAGACGTATATAATGTCCCCGCGGAAAAGTATGGGCCGACACGGCGGGATTTTGTAAAACATTCCCAGCTAGGGGCTAGATGGGTTAGATTAGGTTATATTACGTTATAGACGTATATAATGTGCCCGCCGAGAAGTAGGGCCCGACCCGCCAGGAATGTTGGAAAATACTACATCTGAGATGTTAGGTTCCCTTAGGTTAGGATATATAACGTTATAGACGTATATAATGTCCCCGCCGAGAAGTACGGGACGACACGACCGGGATTTTGTAAAACATTACCAACGAGGGGCTAGATGTGTTAGGTTAGGTTATATTACGATATAGACGTATATAATGTGCCCGCCGAGAAGTAGGGGCCGACCCGCCAGGAATGTTGGAAAATACAACATCCGCGATGTTAGGTTGCCTTAGGTTAGGATATATTACGTTATAGCCGTATATAATGCCCGCACCAAGACGTACGTGACGACACGGCCGGGATTCTGTAAAACATTACCAGCGAGGTGCTAGATGGGTTAGGTTAGATTATATTACGTTATAGACGTATATAATGTTCCCACCGAGAAGTGGGGCCGACCCGCCAGGAATGTTGTGAAATACTACATTCTAGATGATAGGTTGCCTTAGATTAGGGTATATAACGTTACAGATGCATACAATGTCCCTACCGAGACGTACGGGACGACACGCCGGGATTCTGTAAATCATAATCACCGAGGGGCAAAATGGATTAGGATAGGTTATAATACGATATAGACGTATATAATGTCCCCACCGAGAAGTAGGGGCCGTCACGCCTGGAATGTTGTAAAATACAACATTCGAGATGTTAGGCCGCCTTAGGTTCGGATATATAACTTCATAGACGTATATAATGTCCGCACCGAGACGTACGGGACGACACGACCGGGATTCTGTAAAACATTCCCAGCTAGGGGCTAGATGGGTTAGGTTAGGTTATATTACGTTATAGACGTATATAATGTGCCCACCGAGAAGTAGGGGCCGAACCTCCGGGATTGTTGGACAATTCTACATCCGAGATGTTATGTTCCCTTAGGTTAGGATATATAAAGTTATAGACGTATATAATGTCCCCACGGAAAAGTACGGGCCGACACGACCGGCATTTTGTAAAACATTCCCAGTTAGGGCCTAGATGGGTTAAGTTAGGTTATATTACGTTATAGACGTATATAATGTTCCCACCGAGAAGTGGGGCCGACCCGCAAGGAATGTTGTGAAATAGTACATCCGCGATGTTAGGTTCACTTAGTTTAGGATATATAACGTTAAAGACGTATATAATGTCCCCACCGAGAAGTACGGGCCGACACGACCGGGATCTTGTAAAACATTACCAGCGAGTGTCTAGATGGGTTAGGTTAGGTTATATTACGGTATAGACGTATATAATGTGCCCACCGAGAAGTAGGGGCCGACCCGCCAGGAATGTTGGAAAATACTACATCCGCGATGTTAGGTTGCCTTAGGTCAGGATATATTACGTTATAGACGTATATAATGTCCGCACCAAGACGTACGTGACGACACGGCCGGGATTCTGTAAAACATTACCAGCGAGGGGCTAGATGGGTTAGGTTAGGTTATATTACGTTATAGACGTATATAATGTTCCCACCGAGAAGTGGGGCCGACCCGCCAGGAATGTTGTGAAATACTACATTCTAGATGATAGGTTGCCTTAAATTAGGGTATATAACGTTGCAGATGCATACAATGTCCCTACCGAGACGTACGGGACGACACGCCGGGATTCTGTAAATCATAATCACCGAGGGGCAAAATGGATTAGGTTAGGTTATAATACGATATAGACGTATATAATGTCCCCACCGAGAAGTAGGGGCCGTCACGCCTGGAATGTTGTAAAATACAACATTCGAGATGTTAGGCCGCCTTAGGTTCGGATATATAACTTCATAGACGTATATAATGTCCGCACCGAGACGTACGGGACGACACGACCGGGATTCTGTAAAACATTCCCAGCTAGGGGCTAGATGGTTTAGGTTAGGTTATATTACGTTATAGACGTATATAATGTACCCGCCGAGAAGTAGGGGCCGAACCCCCGGCAATGTTGGAAAATACTACATCTGAGATGTTAGGTTCCTTTCGGTTAGGATATATAAAGTTATAGACGTATATAATGTCCCCATGGAAGAGTACGGGAGGTCACGACCGGGATTTTGTAAAACATTCCCAGCTAGGGGCTAGATGGGTTAGGTTAGGTTATATTACGATATAGACGTATATAATGTGCCCACCGGGAAGTAGGGGCCGACACGCCAGGAATGTTGTGAAATACCTACATCCGAGATGTTAGGTTCCCTTAGGTTAGGATATATAACGTTATTGACGTATATAATGTCCCAACCGAGAAGTACGGGCCGACACGACCGGGATTTTGTAAAACATTACCAGCGAGGGTCTAGATGGGTTAGGTTAGGTTATATTACGATATAGACGTATATAATGTGCCCGCCGAGAAGTAGGGGCCGACCCGCCAGGAATGTTGGAAAATACATCATCCGAGATGTTAGGTTCCCTTAGGTTAGGGTATATAACGTTACAGATGCATATAATGTCCCCACCGAGACGTACGGGACGACACGGCTGGGATTCTGTAAAACATTATCACCGAGGAGCAAAATGGGTTAGGTTAGGTTATATTACGATATAGACGTATATAATGTGCCCGCCGAGAAGTAGGGGCCGACCCGCCAGGAATGTTGGAAAATACTACATCCGAGATGTTAGGTTGCCTTAGGTTAGGGTATATAACGTTATAGACGTATATAACGTCCGCACCGAGAAGTACGGGCAGACACGACCGCGATTTTGTAAAACATTACCAGCCAGGGTCTAGATGGGTAAGGTTAGGTTATATTACGATATAGACGTATATAATGTGCCCGCCGAGAAGTAGGGGCCGAACCCCCGGCAATGTTGGAAAATACTACATCTGAGATGTTAAGTTCCTTTCGGTTAGGATATATAAAGTTATAGACGTATATAATGTACCGACGGAAAAGTACGGGAGGTCACGACCGGGATTTTGTAAAACATTCCCAGCTAGGGGCTAGTTGGGTTAGGTTAGGTTATATTACGTTATAGACGTATATAATGTTCCCACCGAGAATTGGCGCCGACCCGCCAGGAATGTTATGAAATACTACATCCGCGACGTTAGGTTCCCTTAGGTTAGTATATATAACGTTATAGACGTATATAATGTCCCCACCGAGAAGTACGGGCCGACACGACCGCGATATTGTATAACATTACCAGCCAGGGTCTAGATGGGTTAGGTTAGGATATATTACGATATAGACGTATATAATGTGCCCGCCGAGAAGTAGGGGCCGACCCGCCAGGAATGTTGGAAAATACTACATCCGAGATGTTAGGTTCCCTTAGGTTAGGATATATAAAGTTATAGATGTATATAATGCCCGCACCAAGACGTACGTGACGACACGGCCGGGATTCTGTAAAACATTACCAGCGAGGGGCTAGATGGGTTAGGTTAGGTTATATTACGTTATAGACGTATATAATGTTCCCACCGAGAAGTGGGGCCGACCCGCCAGGAATGTTGTGAAATACTACATTCTAGATGTTAGGTTGCCTTAGATTAGGGTATATAACGTTACAGATGCATACAATGTCCCTACCGAGACGTACGGGACGACACGCCGGGATTCTGTAAATCATAATCACCGAGGGGCAAAATGGATTAGGTTAGGTTATAATACGATATAGACGTATATAATGTCCCCACCGAGAAGTAGGGGCCGTCACGCCTGGAATGTTGTAAAATACAACATTCGAGATGTTAGGCCGCCTTAGGTTAGGATATATAACTTCATAGACGTATATAATGTCCGCACCGAGACGTAAGGGACGACACGACCGGGATTCTGTAAAACATTCCCAGCTAGGGGCTAGATGGGTTAGGTTAGGTTATATTACGTTATAGACGTATATAATGTGCCCACCGAGAAGTAGGGACCGAACCTCCGGGATTGTTGGACAATTCTACATCCGAGATGTTAGGTTCCCTTAGGTTAGGATATATAAAGTTATAGACGTATATAATGTCCCCACGGAGAAGTACGGGCCGACACGACCGGGATTTTGTAAAACATTCCCAGCTAGGGCCTAGATGGGTTAAGTTAGGTTATATTACGTTATAGACGTATATAATGTGCCCGCCGAGAAGTAGGGGCCGACCCGCCAGGAATTTTGGAAAATACTACATCCGAGATGTTAGGTTGCCTTAGGTTAGGGTATATAACGATATAGACGTATATAATGTCCGCACCGAGACGTACGGGACGACACGACCGGGATTCTGTAAAACATTACCAGCGAGGGTCTAGATGGGTTAGGTTAGGCTATATTACGATGTAGACGTATATAATGTGCCCACCGAGAAGTAGTGGCCGACCCGCCAGGAATGTTGGAAAATACTACATCCGAGATGTTAGGTTCCCTTAGGTTAGGATATATATCGTTACAGACGTATATAATGTTCGCACCGAGAAGTACGGGCCGACACGACCGGGATTTTGTAAAACATTCCCAGCTAGGGGCTAGATGGGTTAGGTTAGGTTATACTACGTTACAGACGTATATAATGTTCGCACCGAGAATTGGTGCCGACCCGCCAGGAATGTTGTGAAATACCTACATCCGAGATGTTAGGTTCCCTTAGGTTAGGATATATAACGTTATTGACGTATATAATGTCCCAACCGAGAAGTACGGGCCGAAACGACCGGGATTTTGTAAAACATTACCAGCGAGGGTCTAGATGGGTTAGGTTAGGTTATATTACGATATAGACGTATATAATGTGCCCGCCGAGAAGTAGGGGCCGACCCGCCAGGAATGTTGGAAAATACATCATCCGAGATGTTAGGTTCCCTTAGGTTAGGGTATATAACGTTACAGATGCATATAATGTCCCCACCGAGACGTACGAGACGACACGGCTTGGATTCTGTAAAACATTACCAGCGAGGGGCTAGATGGGTTAGGTTAGGTTATATTACGTTATAGACGTATATAATGTTCCCACCGAGAAGAGGGGCCGACCCGCCAGGAATGTTGGAATATACTACATCCGAGATGTTAGGTTTCCTTAGGTTAGGATAAATAAAGTTATAGACGTATATAATGTCCCCACGGAAAAGTACGGGCCGACACGACCGGGATTTTGTAAAACATTCCCTGCTAGGGGCTAGATGGGTTAGGTTAGGTTATATTACGTTATAGACGTATATAATGTTCGCACCGAGAATTGGTGCCGACCCGCCAGGAATGTTGTGAAATACTACATCCGCGATGTTAGGTTCCCTTAGGTTAGGATATACAACGTTATAGACGTATATAATGTCCCCACCGAGAAGTACGAGCCGACACGACCGGGATTTTGTAAAACATTACCAGCCAGGTTCTAGATGGGTTAGGTTAGGTTATATTACCATATAGACGTATATAATGTGCCCGCCGAGAAGTAGGGGCCGACCCGCCAGGAATTTTGGAAAATACTACATCCGAGATGTTAGGTTGCCTTAGGTTAGGGCATATAACGATATAGACGTATATAATGTCCGCACCGAGACGTACGGGCCGACACGACCGCGATTTTGTAAAACATTACCAGCCAGGATCTAGATGGGTTAGGTTAGGATATATTACGATATAGACGTATATAATGTGCCCACCGAGAAGTAGGGGCCGACACGCCAGGAATGTTGTGAAATACCTACATCCGAGATGTTAGGTTCCCTTAGGTTAGGATATATAACGTTATTGACGTATATAATGTCCCAACCGAGAAGTACGGGCCGACACGACCGGGATTTTGTAAAACATTACCAGCGAGGGTCTAGATGGGTTAGGTTAGGTTATATTACGATATAGACGTATATAATGTGCCCGCCGAGAAGTAGGGCCGACCCGCCAAGAATGTTGGAAAATACATCATCCGAGATGTTAGGTTCCCTTAGGTTAGGGTATATAACGTTACAGATGCATATAATGTCCCCACCGAGACGTACGGGACGACACGGCTTGGATTCTGTAAAACATTACCAGCGAGGGGCTAGATGGGTTAGGTTAGGTTATATTACGTTATAGACGTATATAATGTTCCCACCGAGAAGAGGGGCCGACCCGCCAGGAATGTTGGAATATACTACATCCGAGATGTTAGGTTCCCTTAGGTTAGGATAAATAAAGTTATAGACGTATATAATGTCCCCACGGAAAAGTACGGGCCGACACGACCGGGATTCTGTAAAACATTACCAGCGAGGGTCTAGATGGGTTAGGTTAGGCTATATTACGATGTAGACGTATATAATGTGCCCACCGAGAAGTAGTGGCCGACCCGCCAGGAATGTTGGAAAATACTACATCCGAGATGTTAGGTTCCCTTAGGTTAGGATATATATCGTTACAGACGTATATAATGTTCGCACCGAGAAGTACGGGCCGACACGACCGGGATTCTGTAAAACATTACCAGCGAGGGTCTAGATGGGTTAGGTTAGGCTATATTACGATGTAGACGTATATAATGTGCCCACCGAGAAGTAGTGGCCGACCCGCCAGGAATGTTGGAAAATACTACATCCGAGATGTTAGGTTCCCTTAGGTTAGGATATATATCGTTATAGACGTATATGATGTCCGCACCGAGAAGTACGGGCCGACACGACCGGGATTTTGTAAAACATTACCAGCGAGGGTCTAGATGGGTTAGGTTAGGTTATATTACGATATAGACGTTTATAATGTGCCCACCGAGAAGAGGGGCCGACCCGCCAGGAACGTTGGAAAATACTACATCCGAGATGTTAGGTTCCCTTAGGTTAGGATAAATAAAGTTATAGACGTGTATAATGTCCCCACGGAAAAGTACGGGCCGACACGACCGGGATTTTGTAAAACATTCCCAGCTAGGGGCTAGATGGGTTAGGTTAGGTTATATTAAGATATAGACGTATATAATGTGCCCACCGAGAAGTAGGGGCCGACCCGCCAGGAATGTTGTGAAATACCTACATCCGAGATGTTAGGTTCCCTTAGGTTAGGATATATAACGTTATTGACGTATATAATGTCCCAACAGAGAAGTACGGGCCGACACGACCGGGATTTTGTAAAACATTACCAGCGAGGGTCTAGATGGGTTAGGTTAGGTTATATTACGATATAGACGTATATAATGTGCCCGCCGAGAAGTAGGGGCCGACCCGCCAGGAATGTTGGAAAATACATCATCCGAGATGTTAGGTTCCCTTAGGTTCTGGTATATAACGTTACAGATGCATATAATGTCCCCACCGAGACGTACGGGACGACACGGCTGGGATTCTGTAAAACATTATCACCGAGGAGCAAAATGGGTTAGGTTAGGTTATATTACGATATAGACGTATATAATGTGCCCGCCGAGAAGTAGGGGCCGACCCGCCAGGAATGTTGGAAAATACTACATCCGAGATGTTAGGTTGCCTTAGGTTAGGGTATATAACGGTATAGACGTATATAATGTCCGCACCGAGACGTACGGGCCGACACGACCGCGATTTTGTAAAACATTACCAGCCAGGGTCTAGATGGGTTAGGTTAGGATATATTACGATATAGACGTATATAATGTGCCCACCGAGAAGTAGGGGCCGAGTCCCCGGCAATGTTGGAAAATACTACATCTGAGATGTTAGGTTCCTTTCGGTTAGGATATATAAAGTTATAGACGTATATAATGTCCCCACGGAAGAGTACGGGCCGTCACGACCGGTATTTTGTAAAACATTCCCAGCTAGGGGCTAGTTGGGTTAGGTTAGGTTATATTACGTTATAGACGTATATAATGTTCCCACCGAGAATTGGCGCCGACCCGCCAGGAATGTTGGGAAATACTACACCCGCGACGCTAGGTTCCCTTAGGTTAGTATATATAACGTTATAGACGTATATAATGTCCCCACCGAGAAGTACGGGCCGACACGACCACGATTTTGTAAAACATTACCAGCCAGGGTCTAGATGGGTTAGGTTAGGTTATATTACGATATAGACGTATATAATGTGCCCGCCGAGAAGTAGGGGCCGACCCGCCAGGAATGTTGGAAAATACTACATCCGAGATGTTAGGTTCCCTTAGGTTAGGATATATAAAGTTATAGACGTACATAATGCCCGCACCAAGACGTACGTGACGACACGGCCGGGATTCCGTAAAACAATACCAGCGAGGGGCTAGATGGGTTAGGTTAGGTTATATTACGTTATAGACGTATATAATGTTCCCACCGAGAAGTGGGGCCGACCCGCCAGGAATGTTGTGAAATACTACATTCTAGATGTTAGGTTGCCTTAGGTTAGGGTATATAACGTTACAGATGCATATAATGTCCCCACCGAGACGTACGGGACGACACGGCTGGGATTCTGTTAAACATTATCACCGAGGGGCAAAATGGGTTAGGTTAGGTTATATTACGATATAGACGTATATAATGTGCCCACCGAGAAGTAGAGGGCGACCCGCCAGGAATGTTGGAAAATACTACATCCGTGATGTTAGGTTCCCTTAGGTTAGGATATATAATGTTATAGACGTATATAATGTCCCCACGGAAAAGTACGGGCCGACACGACCGGGATTATGTAAAACATTCCAAGCGAGGGTCTAGATGGGTTAGGTTAAGTTATATTACGATATAGACGTATATAATGTGCCCACCGAGGAGTAGGGGCCGACTCGCCAGGAATGTTGGAAAATACTACATCCGAGATGTTAAGTTGCCTTAGGTTAGGATATATAACGTTATAGACGTATATAATGTCCGCACCGAGACATACGGGACGACACGACCGGGATTCTGTAAAACATTAACAGCGAGGGGCTAGATGGGTTAGGTTAGGTTATATTACGTTATAGACGTATATAATGTTCCCACCGAGAAGTAGGGGCCGAACCTCCGGGAGTGTTGGACAATTCTACATCCGAGATGTTAGGTTCCCTTAGGTTAGGATATATAAAGTTATAGACGTATATAATGTCCCCGCGGAAAAGTACGGGCCGACACGACCGGGATTTTGTAAAACATTCCCAGCTAGGGCCTAGATGGGTTAAGTTAGGTTATATTACGTTATAGACGTATATAATGTTCCCACCGAGAAGTGGGGCCGACCCGCAAGGAATGTTGTGAAATACTACATCCGCGATGTTAGGTTCCCTTAGTTTAGGATATATAACGTTAAAGACGTACATAATGTCCCCACCGAGAAGTACGGGCCGACACGACCGGGATCTTGTAAAACATTACCAGCGAGTGTCTAGATGGGTTGGGTTAGGTTATATTACGGTATAGACGTATATAATGTGCCCACCGAGAAGTGGGGCCGACCCGCCAGGAATGTTGTGAAATACTACATTCGAGATGTTAGGTTGCCTTAGGTTAGGGTATATAACGTTACAGATGCATATAATGTCCCCACCGAGACGTACGGGACGACACGGCTGGGATTCTGTAAAACATTATCACCGAGGGGCAAAATGGGTTAGGTTAGGTTATATTACGATATAGACGTATATAATGTGCCCACCGAGAAGTAGAGGCCGACCCGCCAGGAATGTTGGAAAATACTACATCCGAGATGTTAGGTTCCCTTAGGTTAGGATATATAACGTTATAGACGTATATAATGTCCGCACCGAGACGTACGGGACGACACGACCGGGATTCTGTAAAACATTACCAGCGAGGGTCTAGATGGGTTAGGTTAGGTTATATTACGATATAGACGTATATAATGTGCCCACCGAGGAGTAGGGGCCGACCCGCCAGGAATGTTGGAAAATACTATAACCGAGGTTTTAAGTTGCCCTAGGTTAGGATATATAATGTTATAGACGTATATAATGTCCCCACGGAAAAGTACGGGCCGATACGACCGGAATTCTGTAAAACATTACCAGCGAGTGTCTAGATGGGTTAGGTTAGGTTATATTACGTTATAGACGTATAATGTGTTCCCACCGAGAAGTGGGGCCGACCCGCCAGGAATGTTGTGAAATACTACATTCGAGACGTTAGGTTGCCTTAGGTTAGGGAATATAACGTTACTGATGCATATAATGTCCCCACCGAGACGTACGGGACGACACGGCTGGGATTTTGTAAAACATTACCAGCGAGGGTCTACATGGGTTAGGTTAGGTTATATTACGATATAGATGTATATAATGTGCCCACCGAGAAGTAGGGGCCGACTCGCCAGGAATGTTGGAAAATACTACATCCGAGATGTTAAGTTGCCTTAGGTTAGGATATATAACGTTATAGACGTATATAATGTCCGCACCGAGACATACGGGACGACACGTCCGAGATTCTGTAAAACATTAACAGCGAGGGGCTAGATGGGTTAGGTTAGGTTATATTACGTTATAGACGTATATAATGTTCCCACCGAGAAGTAGGGGCCGAACCTCCGGGAGTGTTGGACAATTCTACATCCGAGATGTTAGGTTCCCTTAGGTTAGGATATATAAAGTTATAGACGTATATAATGTCCCCGCGGAAAAGTACGGGCCGACACGACCGGGATTTTGTAAAACATTCCCAGCTAGGGCCTAGATGGGTTAGGTTAGGTTATATTACGTTATAGACGTATATAATGTTCCCACCGAGAAGTGGGGCCGACCCGCCAGGAATTTTGTGAAATACTACATTCTAGATGTTAGGTTGCCTTAGGTTAAGGTATATAACGTTACATATGCATATAATGTCCCCACCGAGACGTACGGGACGACATGGCTGGGATTCTGTAAAACATTATCACCGAGGGGCAAATTCGGTTAGGTTAGGATATACAACGTTATAGACGTATATAATGTCCCCACCGAGAAGTACGAGCCGACACGACCGGGATTCTGTAAAACATTACCAGCGAGGGTCTAGATGGGTTAGGTTAGGCTATATTACGATGTAGACGTATATAATGTGCCCGCCGAGAAGTAGGGGCCGACCCGCCAGGAATTTTGGAAAATACTACATCCGAGATGTTAGGTTGCCTTAGGTTAGGGTATATAACGATATAGACGTATATAATGTCCGCACCGAGACGTACGGGACGACACGACCGGTATTCTGTAAAACATTACCAGCGAGGGTCTAGATGGGTTAGGTTAGGCTATATTACGATGTAGACGTATATAATGTGCCCACCGAGAAGTAGTGGCCGACCCGCCAGGAATGTTGGAAAATACTACATCCGAGATGTTAGGTTCCCTTAGGTTAGGATATATATCGTTATAGACGTATATGATGTCCGCACCGAGAAGTACGGGCCGACACGACCGGGATTTTGTAAAACATTCCCAGCTAGGGGCTAGATGGGTTAGGTTAGGTTATATTAAGATATAGACGTATATAATGTGCCCACCGAGAAGTAGGGGCCGACCCGCCAGGAATGTTGTGAAATACCTACATCCGAGATGTTAGGTTCCCTTAGGTTAGGATATATAACGTTATTGACGTATATAATGTCCCAACCGAGAAGTACGGGCCGACACGACCGGGATTTTGTAAAACATTACCAGCGAGGGTCTAGATGGGTTAGGTTAGGTTATATTACGATATAGACGTATATAATGTGCCCGCCGAGAAGTAGGGGCCGACCCGCCCGGAATGTTGGAAAATACATCATCCGAGATGTTAGGTTCCCTTAGGTTCTGGTATATAACGTTACAGATGCATATAATGTCCCCACCGAGACGTACGGGACGACACGGCTGGGATTCTGTAAAACATTATCACCGAGGAGCAAAATGGGTTAGGTTAGGTTATATTACGATATAGACGTATATAATGTGCCCGCCGAGAAGTAGGGGCCGACCCGCCAGGAATGTTGGAAAATACTACATCCGAGATGTTAGGTTGCCTTAGGTTAGGGTATATAACGGTATAGACGTATATAATGTCCGCACCGAGACGTACGGGCCGACACGACCGCGATTTTGTAAAACATTACCAGCCAGGGTCTAGATGGGTTAGGTTAGGATATATTACGATATAGACGTATATAATGTGCCCACCGAGAAGTAGGGGCCGAGTCCCCGGCAATGTTGGAAAATACTACATCTGAGATGTTAGGTTCCTTTCGGTTAGGATATATAAAGTTATAGACGTATATAATGTCCCCACGGAAGAGTACGGGCCGTCACGAGCGGTATTTTGTAAAACATTCCCAGCTAGGGGCTAGTTGGGTTAGGTTAGGTTATATTACGTTATAGACGTATATAATGTTCCCACCGAGAATTGGCGCCGACCCGCCAGGAATGTTGGGAAATACTACACCCGCGACGTTAGGTTCCCTTAGGTTAGTATATATAACGTTATAGACGTATATAATGTCCCCACCGAGAAGTACGGGCCGACACGACCGCGATTTTGTAAAACATTACCAGCCAGGGTCTAGATGGGTTAGGTTAGGTTATATTACGATATAGACGTATATAATGTGCCCGCCGAGAAGTAGGGGCCGACCCGCCAGGAATGTTGGAAAATACTACATCCGAGATGTTAGGTTCCCTTAGGTTAGGATATATAAAGTTATAGACGTACATAATGCCCGCACCAAGACGTACGTGACGACACGGCCGGGATTCCGTAAAACATTACCAGCGAGGGGCTAGATGGGTTAGGTTAGGTTATATTACGTTATAGACGTATATAATGTTCCCACCGAGAAGTGGGGCCGACCCGCCAGGAATGTTGTGAAATACTACATTCTAGACGTTAGGTTGCCTTAGGTTAGGGTATATAACGTTACAGATGCATATAATGTCCCCACCGAGACGTACGGGACGACACGGCTGGGATTCTGTTAAACATTATCACCGAGGGGCAAAATGGGTTAGGTTAGGTTATATTACGATATAGACGTATATAATGTGCCCACCGAGAAGTAGAGGGCGACCCGCCAGGAATGTTGGAAAATACTACATCCGTGATGTTAGGTTCCCTTAGGTTAGGATATATAATGTTATAGACGTATATAATGTCCCCACGGAAAAGTACGGGCCGACACGACCGGGATTATGTAAAACATTCCAAGCGAGGGTCTAGATGGGTTAGGTTAAGTTATATTACGATATAGACGTATATAATGTGCCCACCGAGGAGTAGGGGCCGACTCGCCAGGAATGTTGGAAAATACTACATCCGAGATGTTAAGTTGCCTTAGGTTAGGATATATAACGTTATAGACGTATATAATGTCCGCACCGAGACATACGGGACGACACGTCCGAGATTCTGTAAAACATTAACAGCGAGGGGCTAGATGGGTTAGGTTAGGTTATATTACGTTATAGACGTATATAATGTTCCCACCGAGAAGTAGGGGCCGAACCTCCGGGAGTGTTGGACAATTCTACATCCGAGATGTTAGGTTCCCTTAGGTTAGGATATATAAAGTTATAGACGTATATAATGTCCCCGCGGAAAAGTACGGGCCGACACGACCGGGATTTTGTAAAACATTCCCAGCTAGGGCCTAGATGGGTTAAGTTAGGTTATATTACGTTATAGACGTATATAATGTGCCCACCGAGAAGTAGAGGCCGACCCGCCAGGAATGTTGGAAAATACTACATCCGAGATGTTAGGTTCCCTTAGGTTAGGATATATAACGTTATAGACGTATATAATGTCCGCACCGAGACGTACGGGACGACACGACCGGGATTCTGTAAAACATTACCAGCGAGGGTCTAGATGGGTTAGGTTAGGTTATATTACGATATAGACGTATATAATGTGCCCACCGAGGAGTAGGGGCCGACCCGCCAGGAATGTTGGAAAATACTATAACCGAGGTTTTAAGTTGCCCTAGGTTAGGATATATAATGTTATAGACGTATATAATGTCCCCACGGAAAAGTACGGGCCGATACGACCGGGATTCTGTAAAACATTACCAGCGAGTGTCTAGATGGGTTAGGTTAGGTTATATTACGTTATAGACGTATAATGTGTTCCCACCGAGAAGTGGGGCCGACCCGCCAGGAATGTTGTGAAATACTACATTCGAGACGTTAGGTTGCCTTAGGTTAGGGAATATAACGTTACTGATGCATATAATGTCCCCACCGAGACGTACGGGACGACACGGCTGGGATTTTGTAAAACATTACCAGCGAGGGTCTACATGGGTTAGGTTAGGTTATATTACGATATAGATGTATATAATGTGCCCACCGAGAAGTAGGGGCCGACTCGCCAGGAATGTTGGAAAATACTACATCCGAGATGTTAAGTTGCCTTAGGTTAGGATATATAACGTTATAGACGTATATAATGTCCGCACCGAGACATACGGGACGACACGTCCGAGATTCTGTAAAACATTAACAGCGAGGGGCTAGATGGGTTAGGTTAGGATATATTACGTTATAGACGTATATAATGTTCCCACCGAGAAGTAGGGGCCGAACCTCCGGGAGTGTTGGACAATTCTACATCCGAGATGTTAGGTTCCCTTAGGTTAGGATATATAAAGTTATAGACGTATATAATGTCCCCGCGGAAAAGTACGGGCCGACACGACCGGGATTTTGTAAAACATTCCCAGCTAGGGCCTAGATGGGTTAGGTTAGGTTATATTACGTTATAGACGTATATAATGTTCCCACCGAGAAGTGAGGCCGACCCGCCAGGAATTTTGTGAAATACTACATTCTAGATGTTAGGTTGCCTTAGGTTAAGGTATATAACGTTACATATGCATATAATGTCCCCACCGAGACGTACGGGACGACATGGCTGGGATTCTGTAAAACATTATCACCGAGGGGCAAAATGGGTTAGGTTAGGATATACAACGTTATAGACGTATATAATGTCCCCACCGAGAAGTACGAGCCGACACGACCGGGATTTTGTAAAACATTACCAGCCAGGGTCTAGATGGGTTAGGGTAGGTTATATTACCATATAGACGTATATAATGTGCCCGCCGAGATGTAGGGGCCGACCCGCCAGGAATTTTGGAAAATACTACATCCGAGATGTTAGGTTGCCTTAGGTTAGGGTATAAAACGATATAGCCGTATATAATGTCCGCACCGAGACGTACGGGACGACACGACCGGGATTCTGTAAAACATTACCAGCGAGGGTCTAGATGGGTTAGGTTAGGCTATATTACGATGTAGACGTATATAATGTGCCCACCGAGAAGTAGTGGCCGACCCGCCAGGAATGTTGGAAAATACTACATCCGAGATGTTAGGTTCCCTTAGGTTAGGATATATATCGTTATAGACGTATATAATGTCCCCACCGAGAAGTACGGGCCGACACGACCGCGATTTTGTAAAACATTCCTAGCGAGGGTCTAGATGGGTTAGGTTAAGTTATATTACGATATAGACGTATATAATGTGCCCACCGAGGAGTAGGGGCCGACCCGCCAGGAATGTTGGAAAATACTATAACCGAGGTTTTAAGTTGCCCTAGGTTAGGATATATAATGTTATAGACGTATATAATGTTCCCACGGAAAAGTACGGGCCGATACGACCGGGATTCTGTAAAACATTACCAGCGAGTGTCTAGATGGGTTAGGTTAGGTTATATTACGTTATAGACGTATATAGTGTTCCCACCGAGAGGTGGGGCCGACCCGCCAGGAATGTTGTGAAATACTACATTCGAGACGTTAGGTTGCCTTAGGTTAGGGAATATAACGTTACTGATGCATATAATGTCCCCACCGAGACGTACGGGACGACACGGCTGGGATTTTGTAAAACATTACCAGCGAGGGTCTACATGGGTTAGGTTAGGTTATATTACGATATAGATGTATATAATGTGCCCACCGAGAAGTAGGGGCCGACTCGCCAGGAATGTTGTGAAATACTACATCCGCGATGTTAGGTTCCCTTAGTTTAGGATATATAACGTTAAAGACGTACATAATGTCCCCACCGAGAAGTACGGGCCGACACGACCGGGATCTTGTAAAACATTACCAGCGAGTGTCTAGATGGGTTGGGTTAGGTTATATTACGGTATAGACGTATATAATGTGCCCACCGAGAAGTGGGGCCGACCCGCCAGGAATGTTGTGAAATACTACATTCGAGATGTTAGGTTGCCTTAGGTTAGGGTATATAACGTTACAGATGCATATAATGTCCCCACCGAGGCGTACGGGACGACACGACCGCGATTTTGTAAAACATTCCTAGCGAGGGTCTAGATGGGTTAGGTTAAGTTATATTACGATATAGACGTATATAATGTGCCCACCGAGGAGTAGGGGCCGACCCGACAGGAATGTTGGAAAATACTATAACCGAGGTTTTAAGTTGCCCTAGGTTAGGATATATAATGTTATAGACGTATATAATGTTCCCACGGAAAAGTACGGGCCGATACGACCGGGATTCTGTAAAACATTACCAGCGAGTGTCTAGATGGGTTAGGTTAGGTTATATTACGTTATAGACGTATATAGTGTTCCCACCGAGAGGTGGGGCCGACCCGCCAGGAATGTTGTGAAATACTACATTCGAGACGTTAGGTTGCCTTAGGTTAGGGAATATAACGTTACTGATGCATATAATGTCCCCACCGAGACGTACGGGACGACACGGCTGGGATTTTGTAAAACATTACCAGCGAGGGTCTACATGGGTTAGGTTAGGTTATATTACGATATAGATGTATATAATGTGCCCACCGAGAAGTAGGGGCCGACTCGCCAGGAATGTTGGAAAATACTACATCCGAGATGTTAAGTTGCCTTAGGTTAGGATATATAACGTTATAGACGTATATAATGTCCGCACCGAGACATACGGGACGACACGTCCGAGATTCTGTAAAACATTAACAGCGAGGGGCTAGATGGGTTAGGTTAGGTTATATTACGTTATAGACGTATATAATGTTCCCACCGAGAAGTAGGGGCCGAACCTCCGGGAGTGTTGGACAATTCTACATCCGAGATGTTAGGTTCCCTTAGGTTAGGATATATAAAGTTATAGACGTATATAATGTCCCCGCGGAAAAGTACGGGCCGACACGACCGGGATTTTGTAAAACATTCCCAGCTAGGGCCTAGATGGGTTAAGTTAGGTTATATTACGTTATAGACGTATATAATGTTCCCACCGAGAAGTGGGGCCGACCCGCAAGGAATGTTGTGAAATACTACATCCGCGATGTTAGGTTCCCTTAGTTTAGGATATATAACGTTAAAGACGTACATAATGTCCCCACCGAGAAGTACGGGCCGACACGACCGGGATCTTGTAAAACATTACCAGCGAGTGTCTAGATGGGTTGGGTTAGGTTATATTACGGTATAGACGTATATAATGTGCCCACCGAGAAGTGGGGCCGACCCGCCAGGAATGTTGTGAAATACTACATTCGAGATGTTAGGTTGCCTTAGGTTAGGGTATATAACGTTACAGATGCATATAATGTCCCCACCGAGGCGTACGGGACGACACGACCGGGATTCTGTAAAACATTACCAGCGAGGGTCTAGATGGGTTAGGTTAGGCTATATTACGATGTAGACGTATATAATGTGCCCACCGAGAAGTAGTGGCCGACCCGCCAGGAATGTTGGAAAATACTACATCCGAGATGTTAGGTTCCCTTAGGTTAGGATATATATCGTTATAGACGTATATAATGTCCGCACCGAGAAGTACGGGCCGACACGACCGAGATTTTGTAAAACATTACCAGCGAGGGTCTAGATGAGTTAGGATAGGTTATATTACGATATAGACGTTTATAATGTGCCCACCGAGAAGTAGGGGCCGACCCGCCAGGATTGTTGGAAAATACTACACCCGAGATGTTAGGTTCCCTTAGGTTAGGATATATAAAGTTATAGACGTATATAATGTCCCCACGGAAGGGTACGGGCAGACACGACCGGGATTTTGTAAAACATTCCCAGCTAGGGCCTAGATGGGTTAGGTTAGGTTATATTACGATATAGACGTATATAATGTGCCCACCGAGAAGTAGGGGCCGACCCGCCAGGAATGTTGTGAAATACCTAAATCCGAGATGTTAGGTTCCCTTAGTTTAGGATATATAACGTTATTGACGTATATAATGTCCCCACCGAGAAGTACGGGCCGACACGACCGCGATTTTGTAAAACAATACCAGCCAGGGTCTAGATGGGTTAGGTTAGGATATATTACGATATAGACGTATATAATGTGCCCGCCGAGAAGTAGGGGCCGACCCGCCAGGAATGTTGGAAAATACTACATCCGAGATGTTAGGTTCCCTTAGGTTAGGATATATAAAGTTATAGATGTATATAATGCCCGCACCAAGACGTACGTGACGACACGGCCGGGATTCTGTAAAACATTACCAGCGAGGGGCTAGATGGGTTAGGTTAGGTTATATTACGTTATAGACGTATATAATGTTCCCACCGAGAAGTGGGGCCGACCCGCCAGGAATGTTGTGAAATACTACATTCTAGATGTTAGGTTGCCTTAGATTAGGGTATATAACGTTACAGATGCATACAATGTCCCTACCGAGACGTACGGGACGACACGCCGGGATTCTGTAAATCATAATCACCGAGGGGCAAAATGGATTAGGTTAGGTTATAATACGATATAGACGTATATAATGTCCCCTCCGAGAAGTAGGGGCCGTCACGCCTGGAATGTTGTAAAATACAACATTCGAGATGTTAGGCCGCCTTAGGTTAGGATATATAACTTCATAGACGTATATAATGTCCGCACCGAGACGTAAGGGACGACACGACCGGGATTCTGTAAAACATTCCCAGCTAGGGGCTAGATGGGTTAGGTTAGGTTATATTACGTTATAGACGTATATAATGTGCCCACCGAGAAGTAGGGACCGAACCTCCGGGATTGTTGGACAATTCTACATCCGAGATGTTAGGTTCCCTTAGGTTAGGATATATAAAGTTATAGACGTATATAATGTCCCCACGGAGAAGTACGGGCCGACACGACCGGGATTTTGTAAAACATTCCCAGCTAGGGCCTAGATGGGTTAAGTTAGGTTATATTACGTTATAGACGTATATAATGTTCCCACCGAGAAGTGGGGCCGACCCGCAAGGAATGTTGTGAAACACTACATCCGCGATGTTAGGTTCCCTTAGTTTAGGATATATAACGTTAAAGACGTATATAATGTCCCCACCGAGAAGTACGGGCCGACACGACCGGGATCTTGTAAAACATTACCAGCGAGTGTCTAGATGGGTTAGGTTAGGTTATATTACGGTATAGACGTATATAATGCGGGGCCGACCCGCCAGGAATGTTGGAAAATACTACATCAGAGATGTTAGGTTCCCTTAGGCTAGGATATATAAAGCTATAGACGTATATAATGTCCCCACGGAAAAGTACGGGCCGACATGAACGGGATTTTGTAAAACATTCCCAGCTAGGGCCTACATGGGTTAAGTTAGGTTATATTACGTTATAGACGTATATAATGTTCCCACCGAGAAGTGGGGCCGACCCGCAAGGAATGTTGTGAAATACTACATCCGCGATGTTAGGTTCCCTTAGTTTAGGATATATAACGTTAAAGACGTATATAATGTCCCCACCGAGACGTACGGGACGACACGGCTGGGATTCTGTAAAACATTATCACCGAGGGGCAAAATGGGTTAGGTTAGGTTATATTACGATATAGACGTATATAATGTGCCCACCGAGAAGTAGAGGCCGACCCGCCAGGAATGTTGGAAAATACTACATCCGAGATGTTAGGTTCCCTTATGTTAGGATATATAACGTTATAGACGTATATAATGTCCGCACCGAGACGTACGGGACGACACGACCGGGATTCTGTAAAACATTACCAGCGAGGGTCTAGATGGGTTAAGTTAGGTTATATTACGTTATAGACGTATATAATGTTCCCACCGAGAAGTGGGGCCGACCCGCAAGGAATGTTGTGAAATACTACATCCGCGATGTTAGGTTCCCTTAGTTTAGGATATATAACGTTAAAGACGTATATAATGTCCCCACCGAGAAGTACGGGCCGACACGACCGGGATCTTGTAAAACATTACCAGCGACTGTCTAGATGGGTTAGGTTAGGTTATATTACGGTATAGACGTATATAATGTGCCCACCGAGAAGTAGGGGCCGACCCGCCAGGAATGTTAGAAAATACTACATCAGAGATGTTAGGTTCCCTTAGGCTAGGATATATAAAGTTATAGACGTATATAATGTCCGCACGGAAAATTACGGGCCGACATGAACGGGATTTTGTAAAACATTCCCAGCTAGGGCCCAGATGGGTTAGGTTAGGTTATATTACGTTATAGACGTATATAATGTTCCCACCGAGAAGTGGGGCCGACCCGCCAGGAATGTTGTGAAATACTACATTCGAGATGTTAGGTTGCCTTAAGTTAGGGTATATAACGTTACAGATGCATATAATGTCCCCACCGAGACGTACGGGACGACACGGCTGGGATTCTGTAAAACATTATCACCGAGGGGCAAAATGGGTTAGGTTAGGTTATATTACGATATAGACGTATATAATGTGCCCACCGAGAGGTAGAGGCCGACCCGCCAGGAATGTTGGAAAATACTACATCCGAGATGTTAGGTTCCCTTATGTTAGGATATATAACGTTATAGACGTATATAATGTCCGCACCGAGACGTACGGGACGACACGACCGGGATTCTGTAAAACATTACCAGCGAGGGTCTAGATGGGTTGGGTTAGGTTATATTACGATATAGACGTATATAATGTGCCCACCGAGAAGTAGGGGCCGAACCGCCAGGAATGTTGGAAAATACTACATCCGAGATGTTAGGTTCCTTTAGGTTAGCATATATAAAGTTATAGACGTATATAATGTCCCCACGGAAGGGTACGGGCCGACACGACCGGGATTTTGTAAAACATTCCCAGCTAGGGGCTAGTTGGGTTAGGTTAGGTTATATTACGTTACAGACGTATATAATGTTCCCACCGAGAATTGGCGCCGACCCGCCAGGAATGTTGGAAAATACTACATCCGAGATGTTAGGTTCCCTTAGGTTAGGATATATAAAGTTATAGACGTATATAATGTCCCCACGGAAGAGTACGGGCACACAAGACCGGGATTTTGTAAAACATTCCCAGCTAGGGGCTAGATGGGTTAGGTTAGGTTATATTACCATATAGACGTATATAATGTGCCCACCGGGAAGTAGGGGCCGACACGCCAGGAATGTTGTGAAATACCTACATCCGAGATGTTAGGTTCCCTTAGGTTAGGATATATAACGTTATTGACGTATATAATGTCCCAACCGAGAAGTACGGGCCGACACGACCGGGATTTTGTAAAACATTACCAGCGAGGGTCTAGATGGGTTAGGTTAGGTTATATTACGATATAGACGTATATAATGTGCCCACCGAGAAGTAGGGGCCGAGTCCCCGGCTATGTTGGGAAATACTACATCTGAGATGTTGGGTTCCTTTAGGTTAGCATATATAAAGTTATAGACGTATATAATGTCCCCACGGAAGAGTACGGGCCGACACGACCGGGATTTTGTAAAACATTCCCAGCTAGGGGCTAGTTGGGTTAGGTTAGGTTATATTACGTTATAGACGTATATAATGTTCCCACCGAGAATTGGCGCCGACCCGCCAGGAATGTTGTGAAATACTACATCCGCGATGCTAGGTTCCCTTAGGTTAGTATATATAACGTTATAGACGAATATAATGTCCCCACCGAGAAGTACGGGCCGACACGACCGCGATTTTGTAAAACATTACCAGCCAGGGTCTAGATGGGTTAGGTTAGGTTATATTACGTTATAGACGTATATAATGTGCCCACCGAGAAGTAGGGACCGAACCTCCGGGATTGTTGGACAATTCTACATCCGAGATGTTAGGTTCCCTTAGGTTAGGATATATAAAGTTATAGACGTATATAATGCACCCACGGAAAAGTACGGGCCGACACGACCGGGATTTTGTAAAACATTCCCAGCTAGGGGCTAGATGGGTTAGCTTAGGTTATATTACGTTATAGACGTATATAATGTTCGCACCGAGAATTGGTGCCGACCCGCCAGGAATGTTGGAAAATACTACATCCGAGATGTTAGGTTCCCTTATGTTAGGATATATAACGTTATAGACGTATATAATGTCCGCACCGAGACGTACGGGACGACACGACCGGGATTCTGTAAAACATTACCAGCGAGGGTCTAGATGGGTTGGGTTAGGTTATATTACGATATAGACGTATATAATGTGCCCACCGAGAAGTAGGGGCCGAACCGCCAGGAATGTTGGAAAATACTACATCCGAGATGTTAGGTTCCCTTAGGTTAGGATAAATAAAGTTATAGACGTATATAATGTACCCACGGAAAAGTACGGGCCGACACGACCGGGATTTTGTAAAACATTCCCAGCTAGGGGCTAGATGGGTTAGCTTAGGTTATATTACGTTATAGACGTATATAATGTTCGCACCGAGAATTGGTGCCGACCCGCCAGGAATGTTGTGAAATACTACATCCGCGATGTTAGGTTCCCTTAGGTTAGGATATGCAACGTTCTAGACGTATATAATGTCCCCACCGAGAAGTACGAGCCGACACTACCGGGATTTTGTAAAACATTACCAGCCAGGGTCTAGATGGGTTAGGTTAGGTTATATTACCATATAGACGTATATAATGTGCCCGCCGAGAAGTAAGGGCCGACCCGCCAGGAATGTTGGAAAATACTACATCCGAGATGTTAGGTTCCCCTAGGTTAGGATAAATAATGTTTTAGACGTATATAATGTCCCCACGGAAAAGTACGGGCCGACACGACCGGGATTTTGTAAAACATTCCCAGCTAGGGGCTAGATGGGTTAGGTTAGGTTATATTACGTTACAGACGTATATAATGTTCGCACCGAGAATTGGTGCCGACCCGCCAGGAATGTTGTGAAATACTACATCCGCGATGTTAGGTTTCCTTAGGTTAGGATATACAAAGTTATAGACGTATATAATGTCCCCACCGAGCAGTACGAGCCGACACGACCGGGATTTTGTAAAACATTACCAGCCAGGGTCTAGATGGGTTAGGTTAGGTTATATTACCATATAGACGTATATAATGTGCCCGCCGAGAAGTAGGGGCCGACCCGCCAGGAATTTTGGAAAATACTACATCCGAGATGTTAGGTTGCCTTAGGTTAGGGTATATAACGATATAGACGTATATAATGTCCGCACCGAGACGTACGGGACGACACGACCGGGATTCTGTAAAACATTACCAGCGAGGGTCTAGATGGGTTAGGTTAGGCTATATTACGATGTAGACGTATATAATGTGCCCACCGAGAAGTAGTGGCCGACCCGCCAGGAATGTTGGAAAATACTACATCCGAGATGTTAGGTTCCCTTAGGTTAGGATATATATCGTTACAGACGTATATAATGTTCGCACCGAGAAGTACGGGCCGACACGACCGGGATTTTGTAAAACATACCCAGCTAGCGGCTAGATGGGTTAGGTTAGGTTATACTACGTTATAGAAGTATATAATGTTCGCACCGAGAATTGGTGCCGACCCGCCAGGAATGTTGTGAAATACTACATACGCGATGTTAGGTTCCCTTAGGTTAGGATATACAACGTTATAGACGTATATAATGTCCCCACCGAGAAGTACGAGCCGACACGACCGGGATTTTGTAAAACATTACCAGCCAGGGTCTAGATGGGTTAGGTTAGGTTATATTACCATATGGACGTATATAATGTGCCCGCCGAGAAGTAGGGGCCGACCCGCCAGGAATTTTGGAAAATACTACATCCGAGATGTTAGGTTGCCTTAGGTTAGGGTATATAACGATATAGACGTATATAATGTCCGCACCGAGACGTACGGGACGACACGACCGGGATTCTGTAAAACATTCCCAGCTAGGGGCTAGATGGGTTAGGTTAGGTTATATTACGTTACAGACGTATATAATGTTCGCACCGAGAATTGGTGCCGACCCGCCAGGAATGTTGTGAAATACTACATCCGCGATGTTAGGTTTCCTTAGGTTAGGATATACAAAGTTATAGACGTATATAATGTCCCCACCGAGAAGTACGAGCCGACACGACCGGAATTTTGTAAAACATTACCAGCCAGGGTCTAGATGGGTTAGGTTAGGTTATATTACCATATAGACGTATATAATGTGCCCGCCGAGAAGTAGGGGCCGACCCGCCAGGAATTTTGGAAAATACTACATCCGAGATGTTAGGTTGCCTTAGGTTAGGGTATATAACGATATAGACGTATATAATGTCCGCACCGAGACGTACGGGACGACACGACCGGGATTCTGTAAAACATTACCAGCGAGGGTCTAGATGGGTTAGGTTAGGCTATATTACGATGTAGACGTATATAATATGCCCACCGAGAAGTAGTGGCCGACCCGCCAGGAATGTTGGAAAATACTACATCCGAGATGTTAGGTTCCCTTAGGTTAGGATATATATCGTTACAGGCGTATATAATGTTCGCACCGAGAAGTACGGGCCGACACGACCGGGATTTTGTAAAACATTCCCAGCTAGGGGCTAGATGGGTTAGGTTAGGTTATACTACGTTATAGAAGTATATAATGTTCGCACCGAGAATTGGTGCCGACCCGCCAGGAATGTTGTGAAACACTACATACGCGATGTTAGGTTCCCTTAGGTTAGGATATACAACGTTATAGACGTATATAATGTCCCCACCGAGAAGTACGAGCCGACACGACCGGGATTTTGTAAAACATTACCAGCCAGGGTCTAGATGGGTTAGGTTAGGTTATATTACCATATAGACGTATATAATGTGCCCGCCGAGAAGTAGGGGCCGACCCGCCAGGAATTTTGGAAAATACTACATCCGAGATGTTAGGTTGCCTTAGGTTAGGGTATATAACGATATAGACGTATATAATGTCCGCACCGAGACGTACGGGCCGACACGACCGCGATTTTGTAAAACATTACCAGCCAGGATCTAGATGGGTTAGGTTAGGATATATTACGATATAGACGTATATAATGTGCCCACCGAGAAGTAGGGGCCGACCCGCCAGGAATGTTGTGAAATACCTACATCCGAGATGTTAGGTTCCCTTAGGTTAGGATATATAACGTTATTGACGTATATAATGTCCCAACCGAGAAGTACGGGCCGAAACGACCGGGATTTTGTAAAACATTACCAGCGAGGGTCTAGATGGGTTAGGTTAGGTTATATTACGATATAGACGTATATAATGTGCCCGCCGAGAAGTAGGGGCCGACCCGCCAGGAATGTTGGAAAATACATCATCCGAGATGTTAGGTTCCCTTAGGTTAGGGTATATAACGTTACAGATGCATATAATGTCCCCACCGAGACGTACGGGACGACACGGCTTGGATTCTGTAAAACATTACCAGCGAGGGGCTAGATGGGTTAGGTTAGGTTATATTACGTTATTTACGTATATAATGTTCCCACCGAGAAGAGGGGCCGACCCGCCAGGAATGTTGGAATATACTACATCCGAGATGTTAGGTTCCCTTAGGTTAGGATAAATAAAGTTATAGACGTATATAATGTCCCCACGGAAAAGTACGGGCCGACACGACCGGGATTTTGTAAAACATTCCCAGCTAGGGGCTAGATGGGTTAGGTTAGGTTATATTACGTTATAGACGTATATAATGTTCGCACCGAGAATTGGTGCCGACCCGCCAGGAATGTTGTGAAATACTACATCCGCGATGTTAGGTTCCCTTAGGTTAGGACATACAACGTTATAGACGTATATAATGTCCCCACCGAGAAGTACGAGCCGACACGACCGGGATTTTGTAAAACATTACCAGCCAGGTTCTAGATGGGTTAGGTTAGGTTATATTACCATATAGACGTATATAATGTGCCCGCCGAGAAGTAGGGGCCGACCCGCCAGGAATTTTGGAAAATACTACATCCGAGATGTTAGGTTGCCTTAGGTTAGGGCATATAACGATATAGACGTATATAATGTCCGCACCGAGACGTACGGGCCGACACGACCGCGATTTTGTAAAACATTACCAGCCAGGATCTAGATGGGTTAGGTTAGGATATATTACGATATAGACGTATATAATGTGCCCACCGAGAAGTAGGGGCCGACACGCCAGGAATGTTGTGAAATACCTACATCCGAGATGTTAGGTTCCCTTACGTTAGGATATATAACGTTATTGACGTATATAATGTCCCAACCGAGAAGTACGGGCCGACACGACCGGGATTTTGTAAAACATTACCAGCGAGGGTCTAGATGGGTTAGGTTAGGTTATATTACGATATAGACGTATATAATGTGCCTGCCGAGAAGTAGGGCCGACCCGCCAAGAATGTTGGAAAACACATCATCCGAGATGTTAGGTTCCCTTAGGTTAGGGTATATAACGTTACAGATGCATATAATGTCCCCACCGAGACGTACGGGACGACACGGCTTGGATTCTGTAAAACATTACCAGCGAGGGGCTAGATGGGTTAGGTTAGGTTATATTACGTTATAGACGTATATAATGTTCCCACCGAGAAGAGGGGCCGACCCGCCAGGAATGTTGGAATATACTACATCCGAGATGTTAGGTTCCCTTAGGTTAGGATAAATAAAGTTATAGACGTATATAATGTCCCCACGGAAAAGTACGGGCCGACACGACCGGGATTCTGTAAAACATTACCAGCGAGGGTCTAGATGGGTTAGGTTAGGCTATATTACGATGTAGACGTATATAATGTGCCCACCGAGAAGTAGTGGCCGACCCGCCAGGAATGTTGGAAAATACTACATCCGAGATGTTAGGTTCCCTTAGGTTAGGATATATATCGTTACAGACGTATATAATGTTCGCACCGAGAAGTACGGGCCGACACGACCGGGATTTTGTAAAACATTCCCAGCTAGGGGCTAGATGGGTTAGGTTAGGTTATACTACGTTATAGAAGTATATAATGTTCGCACCGAGAATTGGTGCCGACCCGCCAGGAATGTTGTGAAATACTACATACGCGATGTTAGGTTCCCTTAGGTTAGGATATACAACGTTATAGACGTATATAATGTCCCCACCGAGAAGTACGAGCCGACACGACCGGGATTTTGTAAAACATTACCAGCCAGGGTCTAGATGGGTTAGGTTAGGTTATATTACCATATAGACGTATATAATGTGCCCGCCGAGAAGTAGGGGCCGACCCGCCAGGAATTTTGGAAAATACTACATCCGAGATGTTAGGTTGCCTTAGGTTAGGGTATATAACGATATAGACGTATATAATGTCCGCACCGAGACGTACGGGACGACACGACCGGGATTCTGTAAAACATTCCCAGCTAGGGGCTAGATGGGTTAGGTTAGGTTATATTACGTTACAGACGTATATAATGTTCGCACCGAGAATTGGTGCCGACCCGCCAGGAATGTTGTGAAATACTACATCCGCGATGTTAGGTTTCCTTAGGTTAGGATATACAATGTTATAGACGTATATAATGTCCCCACCGAGAAGTACGAGCCGACACGACCGGAATTTTGTAAAACATTACCAGCCAGGGTCTAGATGGGTTAGGTTAGGTTATATTACCATATAGACGTATATAATGTGCCCGCCGAGAAGTAGGGGCCGACCCGCCAGGAATTTTGGAAAATACTACATCCGAGATGTTAGGTTGCCTTAGGTTAGGGTATATAACGATATAGACGTATATAATGTCCGCACCGAGACGTACGGGACGACACGACCGGGATTCTGTAAAACATTACCAGCGAGGGTCTAGATGGGTTAGGTTAGGCTATATTACGATGTAGACGTATATAATGTGCCTACCGAGAAGTAGTGGCCGACCCGCCAGGAATGTTGGAAAATACATCATCCGAGATGTTAGGTTCCCTTAGGTTAGGGTATATAACGTTACAGATGCATATAATGTCCCCACCGAGACGTACGGGACGACACGGCTTGGATTCTGTGAAACATTACCAGCGAGGGGCTAGATGGGTTAGGTTAGGTTATATTACGTTATAGACGTATATAATGTTCCCACCGAGAAGAGGGGCCGACCCGCCAGGAATGTTGGAAAATACTACATCCGAGATGTTAGGTTCCCTTAGGTTAGGGTATATAACGTTACAGATGCATATAATGTCCCCACCGAGACGTACGGGACGACACGGCTTGGATTCTGTAAAACATTACCAGCGAGGGGCTAGATGGGTTAGGTTAGGTTATATTACGTTATAGACGTATATAATGTTCGCACCGAGAATTGGTGCCGACCCGCCAGGAATGTTGTGAAATACTACATCCGCGATGTTAGGTTCCCTTAGGTTAGGATATACAACGTTATAGACGTATATAATGTCCCCACCGAGAAGTACGAGCCGACACGACCGGGATTTTGTAAAACATTACCAGCCAGGTTCTAGATGGGTTAGGTTAGGTTATATTACCATATAGACGTATATAATGTGCCCGCCGAGAAGTAGGGGCCGACCCGCCAGGAATTTTGGAAAATACTACATCCGAGATGTTAGGTTGCCTTAGGTTAGGGTATATAACGATATAGACGTATATAATGTCCGCACCGAGACGTACGGGCCGACACGACCGCGATTTTGTAAAACATTACCAGCCAGGATCTAGATGGGTTAGGTTAGGATATATTACGATATAGACGTATATAGTGTGCCCACCGAGAAGTAGGGGCCGACCCGCCAGGAATGTTGTGAAATACCTACATCCGAGATGTTAGGTTCCCTTAGGTTAGGATATATAACGTTATTGACGTATATAATGTCCGCACCTAGAAGTACGGGCCGACACGAACGGGATTTTGTAAAACATTACCAGCGAGGGTCTAGATGGGTTAGGTTAGGTTATATTACGATATAGACGTTTATAATGTGCCCACCGAGAAGTAGGGGCCGACCCGCCAGGATTGTTGGAAAATACTACACCCGAGATGTTAGGTTCCCTTAGGTTAGGATATATAAAGTTATAGACGTATATATTGTCCCCACGGAAGTGTACGGGCAGACACGACCGGGATTTTGTAAAACATTCCCAGCTAGGGGCTAGATGGGTTAGGTTAGGTTATATTACGTTATAGACGTATATAATGTTCCCACCGAGAATTGGCGCCGACCCGCCAGGAATGTTGGGAAATACTACATCCGAGATGTTAGGTTGCCTTAGGTTAGGGTATATAACGGTATAGACGTATATAATGTCCGCACCGAGACGTACGGGCCGACACGACCGCGATTTTGTAAAACATTACCAGCCAGGGTCTAGATGGGTTAGGTTAGGATATATTACGATATAGACGTATATAATGTGCCCACCGAGAAGTAGGGGCCGAGTCCCCGGCAATGTTGGAAAATACTACATCTGAGATGTTAGGTTCCTTTCGGTTAGGATATATAAAGTTATAGACGTATATAATGTCCCCACGGAAGAGTACGGGCCGTCACGACCGGTATTTTGTAAAACATTCCCAGCTAGGGGCTAGTTGGGTTAGGTTAGGTTATATTACGTTATAGACGTATATAATGTTCCCACCGAGAATTGGCGCCGACCCGCCAGGAATGTTGGGAAATACTACACCCGCGACGTTAGGTTCCCTTAGGTTAGTATACATAACGTTATAGACGTATATAATGTCCCCACCGAGAAGTACGGGCCGACACGACCGCGATTTTGTAAAACATTACCAGCCAGGGTCTAGATGGGTTAGGTTAGGTTATATTACGATATAGACTTATATAATGTGCCCGCCGAGAAGTAGGGGCCGACCCGCCAGGAATGTTGGAAAATACTACATCCGAGATGTTAGGTTCCCTTAGGTTAGGATATATAAAGTTATAGACGTACATAATGCCCGCACCAAGACGTACGTGACGACACGGCCGGGATTCTGTAAAACATTACCAGCGAGGGGCTAGATGGGTTAGGTTAGGTTATATTACGTTATAGACGTATATAATGTTCCCACCGAGAAGAGGGGCCGACCCGCCAGGAATGTTGGAATATACTACATCCGAGATGTTAGGTTCCCTTAGGTTAGGATAAATAAAGTTATAGACGTATATAATGTCCCCACGGAAAAGTACGGGCCGACACGACCGGGATTCTGTAAAACATTACCAGCGAGGGTCTAGATGGGTTAGGTTAGGCTATATTACGATGTAGACGTATATAATGTGCCCACCGAGAAGTAGTGGCCGACCCGCCAGGAATGTTGGAAAATACTACATCCGAGATGTTAGGTTCCCTTAGGTTAGGATATATATCGTTACAGACGTATATAATGTTCGCACCGAGAAGTACGGGCCGACACGACCGGGATTTTGTAAAACATTCCCAGCTAGGGGCTAGATGGGTTAGGTTAGGTTATACTACGTTATAGAAGTATATAATGTTCGCACCGAGAATTGGTGCCGACCCGCCAGGAATGTTGTGAAATACTACATACGCGATGTTAGGTTCCCTTAGGTTAGGATATACAACGTTATAGACGTATATAATGTCCCCACCGAGAAGTACGAGCCGACACGACCGGGATTTTGTAAAACATTACCAGCCAGGGTCTAGATGGGTTAGGTTAGGTTATATTACCATATAGACGTATATAATGTGCCCGCCGAGAAGTAGGGGCCGACCCGCCAGGAATTTTGGAAAATACTACATCCGAGATGTTAGGTTGCCTTAGGTTAGGGTATATAACGATATAGACGTATATAATGTCCGCACCGAGACGTACGGGACGACACGACCGGGATTCTGTAAAACATTCCCAGCTAGGGGCTAGATGGGTTAGGTTAGGTTATATTACGTTACAGACGTATATAATGTTCGCACCGAGAATTGGTGCCGACCCGCCAGGAATGTTGTGAAATACTACATCCGCGATGTTAGGTTTCCTTAGGTTAGGATATACAATGTTATAGACGTATATAATGTCCCCACCGAGAAGTACGAGCCGACACGACCGGAATTTTGTAAAACATTACCAGCCAGGGTCTAGATGGGTTAGGTTAGGTTATATTACCATATAGACGTATATAATGTGCCCGCCGAGAAGTAGGGGCCGACCCGCCAGGAATTTTGGAAAATACTACATCCGAGATGTTAGGTTGCCTTAGGTTAGGGTATATAACGATATAGACGTATATAATGTCCGCACCGAGACGTACGGGACGACACGACCGGGATTCTGTAAAACATTACCAGCGAGGGTCTAGATGGGTTAGGTTAGGCTATATTACGATGTAGACGTATATAATGTGCCTACCGAGAAGTAGTGGCCGACCCGCCAGGAATGTTGGAAAATACATCATCCGAGATGTTAGGTTCCCTTAGGTTAGGGTATATAACGTTACAGATGCATATAATGTCCCCACCGAGACGTACGGGACGACACGGCTTGGATTCTGTGAAACATTACCAGCGAGGGGCTAGATGGGTTAGGTTAGGTTATATTACGTTATAGACGTATATAATGTTCCCACCGAGAAGAGGGGCCGACCCGCCAGGAATGTTGGAAAATACTACATCCGAGATGTTAGGTTCCCTTAGGTTAGGGTATATAACGTTACAGATGCATATAATGTCCCCACCGAGACGTACGGGACGACACGGCTTGGATTCTGTAAAACATTACCAGCGAGGGGCTAGATGGGTTAGGTTAGGTTATATTACGTTATAGACGTATATAATGTTCGCACCGAGAATTGGTGCCGACCCGCCAGGAATGTTGTGAAATACTACATCCGCGATGTTAGGTTCCCTTAGGTTAGGATATACAACGTTATAGACGTATATAATGTCCCCACCGAGAAGTACGAGCCGACACGACCGGGATTTTGTAAAACATTACCAGCCAGGTTCTAGATGGGTTAGGTTAGGTTATATTACCATATAGACGTATATAATGTGCCCGCCGAGAAGTAGGGGCCGACCCGCCAGGAATTTTGGAAAATACTACATCCGAGATGTTAGGTTGCCTTAGGTTAGGGTATATAACGATATAGACGTATATAATGTCCGCACCGAGACGTACGGGCCGACACGACCGCGATTTTGTAAAACATTACCAGCCAGGATCTAGATGGGTTAGGTTAGGATATATTACGATATAGACGTATATAGTGTGCCCACCGAGAAGTAGGGGCCGACCCGCCAGGAATGTTGTGAAATACCTACATCCGAGATGTTAGGTTCCCTTAGGTTAGGATATATAACGTTATTGACGTATATAATGTCCGCACCTAGAAGTACGGGCCGACACGAACGGGATTTTGTAAAACATTACCAGCGAGGGTCTAGATGGGTTAGGTTAGGTTATATTACGATATAGACGTTTATAATGTGCCCACCGAGAAGTAGGGGCCGACCCGCCAGGATTGTTGGAAAATACTACACCCGAGATGTTAGGTTCCCTTAGGTTAGGATATATAAAGTTATAGACGTATATATTGTCCCCACGGAAGTGTACGGGCAGACACGACCGGGATTTTGTAAAACATTCCCAGCTAGGGGCTAGATGGGTTAGGTTAGGTTATATTACGTTATAGACGTATATAATGTTCCCACCGAGAATTGGCGCCGACCCGCCAGGAATGTTGGGAAATACTACATCCGAGATGTTAGGTTGCCTTAGGTTAGGGTATATAACGGTATAGACGTATATAATGTCCGCACCGAGACGTACGGGCCGACACGACCGCGATTTTGTAAAACATTACCAGCCAGGGTCTAGATGGGTTAGGTTAGGATATATTACGATATAGACGTATATAATGTGCCCACCGAGAAGTAGGGGCCGAGTCCCCGGCAATGTTGGAAAATACTACATCTGAGATGTTAGGTTCCTTTCGGTTAGGATATATAAAGTTATAGACGTATATAATGTCCCCACGGAAGAGTACGGGCCGTCACGACCGGTATTTTGTAAAACATTCCCAGCTAGGGGCTAGTTGGGTTAGGTTAGGTTATATTACGTTATAGACGTATATAATGTTCCCACCGAGAATTGGCGCCGACCCGCCAGGAATGTTGGGAAATACTACACCCGCGACGTTAGGTTCCCTTAGGTTAGTATATATAACGTTATAGACGTATATAATGTCCCCACCGAGAAGTACGGGCCGACACGACCGCGATTTTGTAAAACATTACCAGCCAGGGTCTAGATGGGTTAGGTTAGGTTATATTACGATATAGACTTATATAATGTGCCCGCCGAGAAGTAGGGGCCGACCCGCCAGGAATGTTGGAAAATACTACATCCGAGATGTTAGGTTCCCTTAGGTTAGGATATATAAAGTTATAGACGTACATAATGCCCGCACCAAGACGTACGTGACGACACGGCCGGGATTCTGTAAAACATTACCAGCGAGGGGCTAGATGGGTTAGGTTAGGTTATATTACGTTATAGACGTATATAATGTTCCCACCGAGAAGTGGGGCCGACCCGCCAGGAATGTTGTGAAATACTACATTCTAGATGTTAGGTTGCCTTAGGTTAGGGTATATAACGTTACAGATGCATATAATGTCCCCACCGAGACGTACGGGACGACACGGCTGGGATTCTGTTAAACATTATCACCGAGGGGCACAATGGGTTAGGTTAGGTTATATTACGATATAGACGTATATAATGTGCCCACCGAGAAGTAGAGGGCGACCCGCCAGGAATGTTGGAAAATACTACATCCGTGATGTTAGGTTCCCTTAGGTTAGGATATATAATGTTATAGACGTATATAATGTCCCCACGGAAAAGTACGGGCCGACACGACCGGGATTATGTAAAACATTCCAAGCGAGGGTCTAGATGGGTTAGGTTAAGTTATATTACGATATAGACGTATATAATGTGCCCACCGAGGAGTAGGGGCCGACTCGCCAGGAATGTTGGAAAATACTACATCCGAGATGTTAAGTTGCCTTAGGTTAGGATATATAACGTTATAGACGTATATAATATCCGCACCGAGACATACGGGACGACACGTCCGAGATTCTGTAAAACATTAACAGCGAGGGGCTAGATGGGTTAGGTTAGGTTATATTCCGTTATAGACGTATATAATGTTCCCACCGAGAAGTAGGGGCCGAACCTCCGGGAGTGTTGGACAATTCTACATCCGAGATGTTAGGTTCCCTTAGGTTAGGATATATAAAGTTATAGACGTATATAATGTCCCCGCGGAAAAGTACGGGCCGACACGACCGGGATTTTGTAAAACATTCCCAGCTAGGGGCTAGATGGGTTAGGTTAGGTTATATTACGTTATAGACGTATATAATGTTCCCACCGAGAAGAGGGGCCGACCCGCCAGGAATGTTGGAATATACTACATCCGAGATGTTAGGTTCCCTTAGGTTAGGATAAATAAAGTTATAGACGTATATAATGTCCCCACGGAAAAGTACGGGCCGACACGACCGGGATTCTGTAAAACATTACCAGCGAGGGTCTAGATGGGTTAGGTTAGGCTATATTACGATGTAGACGTATATAATGTGCCCACCGAGAAGTAGTGGCCGACCCGCCAGGAATGTTGGAAAATACTACATCCGAGATGTTAGGTTCCCTTAGGTTAGGATATATATCGTTACAGACGTATATAATGTTCGCACCGAGAAGTACGGGCCGACACGACCGGGATTTTGTAAAACATTCCCAGCTAGGGGCTAGATGGGTTAGGTTAGGTTATACTACGTTATAGAAGTATATAATGTTCGCACCGAGAATTGGTGCCGACCCGCCAGGAATGTTGTGAAACACTACATACGCGATGTTAGGTTCCCTTAGGTTAGGATATACAACGTTATAGACGTATATAATGTCCACACCGAGAAGTACGAGCCGACACGACCGGGATTTTGTAAAACATTACCAGCCAGGGTCTAGATGGGTTAGGTTAGGTTATATTACCATATAGACGTATATAATGTGCCCGCCGAGAAGTAGGGGCCGACCCGCCAGGAATTTTGGAAAATACTACATCCGAGATGTTAGGTTGCCTTAGGTTAGGGTATATAACGATATAGACGTATATAATGTCCGCACCGAGACGTACGGGACGACACGACCGGGATTCTGTAAAACATTCCCAGCTAGGGGCTAGATGGGTTAGGTTAGGTTATATTACGTTACAGACGTGTATAATGTTCGCACCGAGAATTGGTGCCGACCCGCCAGGAATGTTGTGAAATACTACATCCGCGATGTTAGGTTTCCTTAGGTTAGGATATACAACGTAATAGACGTATATAATGTCCCCACCGAGAAGTACGAGCCGACACGACCGGGATTTTGTAAAACATTACCAGCCAGGTTCTAGATGGGTTAGGTTAGGTTATATTACCATATAGACGGATATAATGTGCCCGCCGAGAAGTAGGGGCCGACCCGCCAGGAATTTTGGAAAATACTACATCCGAGATGTTAGGTTGCCTTAGGTTAGGGTATATAACGATATAGACATATATAATGTCCGCACCGAGACGTACGGGCCGACACGACCGCGATTTTGTAAAACATTACCAGCCAGGATCTAGATGGGTTAGGTTAGGATATATTACGATATAGACGTATATAGTGTGCCCACCGAGAAGTAGGGGCCGACCCGCCAGGAATGTTGTGAAATACCTACATCCGAGATGTTAGGTTCCCTTAGGTTAGGATATATAACGTTATTGACGTATATAATGTCCGCACCGAGAAGTACGGGCCG
>CAXAJV010000289.1:0-61000 GCA_963969225.1 Xylocopa violacea | reverse complement strand
ACACGAACGGGATTTTGTAAAACATTACCAGCTAGGGTCTAGATGGGTTAGGTTAGGTTATATTACGTTATAGACGTATATAATGTTCGCACCGAGAATTGGTGCCGACCCGCCAGGAATGTTGTGAAATACTACATCCGCGATGTTAGGTTCCCTTAGGTTAGGATATACAACGTTATAGACGTATATAATGTCCTCACCGAGAAGTACGAGCCGACACGACCGGGATTTTGTAAAACATTACCAGCCAGGTTCTAGATGGGTTAGGTTAGGTTATATTACCATATAGACGTATATAATGTGCCCGCCGAGAAGTAGGGGCCGACCCGCCAGGAATTTTGGAAAATACTACATCCGAGATGTTAGGTTGCCTTAGGTTAGGGCATATAACGATATAGACGTATATAATGTCCGCACCGAGACGTACGGGACGACACGACCGGGATTCTGTAAAACATTCCCAGCTAGGGGCTAGATGGGTTAGGTTAGGTTATATTACGTTACAGACGTGTATAATGTTCGCACCGAGAATTGGTGCCGACCCGCCAGGAATGTTGTGAAATACTACATCCGCGATGTTAGGTTTCCTTAGGTTAGGATATACAAAGTTATAGACGTATATAATGTCCCCACCGAGAAGTACGAGCCGACACGACCGGAATTTTGTAAAACATTACCAGCCAGGGTCTAGATGGGTTAGGTTAGGTTATATTACCATATAGACGTATATAATGTGCCCGCCGAGAAGTAGGGGCCGACCCGCCAGAAATTTTGGAAAATACTACATCCGAGATGTTAGGTTGCCTTAGGTTAGGGTATATAACGATATAGACGTATATAATGTCCGCACCGAGACGTACGGGACGACACGACCGGGATTCTGTAAAACATTACCAGCGAGGGTCTAGATGGGTTAGGTTAGGCTATATTACGATGTAGACGTATATAATGTGCCTACCGAGAAGTAGTGGCCGACCCGCCAGGAATGTTGGAAAATACTACATCCGAGATGTTAGGTTCCCTTAGGTTAGGATATATATCGTTACAGACGTATATAATGTTCGCACCGAGAAGTACGGGCCGACACGACCGGGATTTTGTAAAACATTCCCAGCTAGGAGCTAGATGGGTTAGGTTAGGTTATACTACGTTATAGAAGTATATAATGTTCGCACCGAGAATTGGTGCCGACCCGCCAGGAATGTTGTGAAATACTACATACGCGATGTTAGGTTCCCTTAGGTTAGGATATATAACGTTATTGACGTATATAATGTCCCAACCGAGAGGTACGGGCCGACACGACCGGGATTTTGTAAAACATTACCAGCGAGGGTCTAGATGGGTTAGGTTAGGTTATATTACGATATAGACGTATATAATGTGCCCGCCGAGAAGTACGGGCCGACCCGCCAGGAATGTTGGAAAATACATCATCCGAGATGTTAGGTTCCCTTAGGTTAGGGTATATAACGTTACAGATGCATATAATGTCCCCACCGAGACGTACGGGACGACACGGCTTGGATTCTGTGAAACATTACCAGCGAGGGGCTAGATGGGTTAGGTTAGGTTATATTACGTTATAGACGTATATAATGTTCCCACCGAGAAGAGGGGCCGACCCGCCAGGAATGTTGGAAAATACTACATCCGAGATGTTAGGTTCCCTTAGGTTAGGGTATATAACGTTACAGATGCATATAATGTCCCCACCGAGACGTACGGGACGACACGGCTTGGATTCTGTAAAACATTACCAGCGAGGGGCTAGATGGGTTAGGTTAGGTTATATTACGTTATAGACGTATATAATGTTCGCACCGAGAATTGGTGCCGACCCGCCAGGAATGTTGTGAAATACTACATCCGCGATGTTAGGTTCCCTTAGGTTAGGATATACAACGTTATAGACGTATATAATGTCCCCACCGAGAAGTACGAGCCGACACGACCGGGATTTTGTAAAACATTACCAGCCAGGTTCTAGATGGGTTAGGTTAGGTTATATTACCATATAGACGTATATAATGTGCCCGCCGAGAAGTAGGGGCCGACCCGCCAGGAATTTTGGAAAATACTACATCCGAGATGTTAGGTTGCCTTAGGTTAGGGTATATAACGATATAGACGTATATAATGTCCGCACCGAGACGTACGGGCCGACACGACCGCGATTTTGTAAAACATTACCAGCCAGGATCTAGATGGGTTAGGTTAGGATATATTACGATATAGACGTATATAGTGTGCCCACCGAGAAGTAGGGGCCGACCCGCCAGGAATGTTGTGAAATACCTACATCCGAGATGTTAGGTTCGCTTAGGTTAGGATATATAACGTTATTGACGTATATAATGTCCGCACCGAGAAGTACGGGCCGACACGAACGGGATTTTGTAAAACATTACCAGCGAGGGTCTAGATGGGTTAGGTTAGGTTATATTACGTTATAGACGTATATAATGTTCCCACCGAGAATTGGCGCCGACCCGCCAGGAATGTTGGGAAATACTACATCCGAGATGTTAGGTTGCCTTAGGTTAGGGTATATAACGGTATAGACGTATATAATGTCCGCACCGAGACGTACGGGCCGACACGACCGCGATTTTGTAAAACATTACCAGCCAGGGTCTAGATGGGTTAGGTTAGGATATATTACGATATAGACGTATATAATGTGCCCACCGAGAAGTAGGGGCCGAGTCCCCGGCAATGTTGGAAAATACTACATCTGAGATGTTAGGTTCCTTTCGGTTAGGATATATAAAGTTATAGACGTATATAATGTCCCCACGGAAGAGTACGGGCCGTCACGACCGGTATTTTGTAAAACATTCCCAGCTAGGGGCTAGTTGGGTTAGGTTAGGTTATATTACGTTATAGACGTATATAATGTTCCCACCGAGAATTGGCGCCGACCCGCCAGGAATGTTGGGAAATACTACACCCGCGACGTTAGGTTCCCTTAGGTTAGTATATATAACGTTATAGACGTATATAATGTCCCCACCGAGAAGTACGGGCCGACACGACCGCGATTTTGTAAAACATTACCAGCCAGGGTCTAGATGGGTTAGGTTAGGTTATATTACGATATAGACGTATATAATGTGCCCGCCGAGAAGTAGGGGCCGACCCGCCAGGAATGTTGGAAAATACATCATCCGAGATGTTAGGTTCCCTTAGGTTAGGATATATAAAGTTATAAACGTATATAATGCCCGCCCCAAGACGTACGTGACGACACGACCGTGATTCTGTAAAACATTACCAGCGAGGGGCTAGATGGGTTAGGTTAGGTAATATTACGTTATAGACGTATATAATGTTCCCACCGAGAAGTGGGGCCGACCCGCCAGGAATGTTGTGAAATACTACATTCTAGATGATAGGTTGCCTTAGGTTAAGGTATATAACGTTACATATGCATATAATGTCCCCACCGAGACGTACGGGACGACACGGCTGGGATTCTGTAAAACATTATCACCGAGGGGCAAAATGGGTTAGGTAAGGATATACAACGTTATAGACGTATATAATGTCCGCACCGAGAAGTACGGGCCGACACGACCGAGATTTTGTAAAACATTACCAGCGAGGGTCTAGATGGGTTGGGTTAGGTTATATTACGGTATAGACGTATATAATGTGCCCACCGAGAAGTGGGGCCGACCCGCAAGGAATGTTGTGAAATACTACATCCGCGATGTTAGGTTCCCTTAGTTTAGGATATATAACGTTAAAGACGTACATAATGTCCCCACCGAGAAGTACGGGCCGACACGACCGGGATCTTGTAAAACATTACCAGCGAGTGTCTAGATGGGTTGGGTTAGGTTATATTACGGTATAGGCGTATATAATGTGCCCACCGAGAAGTGGGGCCGACCCGCCAGGAATGTTGTGAAATACTACATTCGAGATGTTAAGTTGCCTTAGGTTAGGATATATAACGTTATAGACGTATATAATGTCCGCACCGAGACATACGGGACGACACGTCCGAGATTCTGTAAAACATTAACAGCGAGGGGCTAGATGGGTTAGGTTAGGCTATATTACGATGTAGACGTATATAATGTGCCCACCGAGAAGTAGTGGCCGACCCGCCAGGAATGTTGGAAAATACTACATCCGAGATGTTAGGTTCCCTTAGGTTAGGATATATAACGTTATTGACGTATATAATGTCCCCACCGAGAAGTACGGGCCGACACGACCGCGATTTTGTAAAACAATACCAGCCAGGGTCTAGATGGGTTAGGTTAGGTTATATTACGATATAGACGTATATAATGTGCCCGCCGAGAAGTAGGGGCCGACCCGCCAGGAATGTTGGAAAATACTATATCCGAGGTTTTAAGTTGCCTTAGGTAAGGATTTATAAAGTTATAGACGTATATGATGCCCGCACCAAGACGTACGTGACGACACGGCCGGGATTCTGTAAAACATTACCAGCGAGGGGCTAGATGGGTTAGGTTAGGTTATATTACGATATAGACGTATATAATGTTCCCACCGAGAAGTAGGGGCCGAACCCCCGGCAATGTTGGAAAATACTACATCTGAGATGTTAGGTTCCTTTAGGTTAGGATATATAAAGTTATAGACGTATATAATGTCCCCACGGAAGAGTACGGGCCGACACGACCGGGATTTTGTAAAACATTCCCAGCTAGGGCCTAGTTAGGTTAGATTAGGTTATATTACGTTATAGACGTATATAATGTTCCCACCGAGAATTGGCGCCGACCCGCCAGGAATGTTGTGAAATACTACATCCGCAAAGTTAGGTTCCCTTAGGTTAGGATATATAACGTTATAGACGTATATAATGTCCCCACCGAGATGTACGGGCCGACACGACCGGGATTTTGTAAGACATTACCAGCCAGGGTCTAGATGGGTTAGGTTAGGATATATTACGATATAGACGTATATAATGTGCCCACCGAGAAGTAGGGGCCGAATCCCCGGCAATGTTGGAAAATACTACATCTGATATGTTAGGTTCCTTTAGGTTAGGATATATAAAGTTATAGACGTATATAATGTCCCCACGGAAGAGTACTGGCCGACACGACGGGGATTTTGTAAAACATTCCCAGCTAGGGGCTAGTTGGGTTAGGTTAGGTTATATTACGTTATAGACGTATATAATGTTCCCACCGATAATTGGCGCCGACCCGCCAGGAATGTTGTGAAATACTACATCCGCGATGTTAGGTTCCCTTAGGTTAGTATATATAACGTTATAGACGTATATAATGTCCCCACCGAGAAGTACGGGCCGACACGACCGCGATTTTGTAAAACATTACCAGCCAGGGTCTAGATGGGTTAGGTTAGGTTATATTACGATATAGACGTATATAATGTGCCCGCCGAGAAGTAGGGGCCGACCCGCCAGGAATGTTGGAAAATACTACATCCGAGATGTTAGGTTCCCTTAGGTTAGGATATATAAAGTTATAGACGTATATAATGCCCGCACCAAGACGTACGTGACGACACGGCCGGGATTCTGTAAAACATTCCCAGCGAGGGGCTAGATGGGTTAGGTTAGGTTATATTACGTTATAGACGTATATAATGTTCCCACCGAGAAGTGGGGCCGACCCGCCAGGAATGTTGTGAAATACTACATTCTAGATGTTAGGTTGCCTTAGGTTAGGGTATATAACGTTACAGATGCATATAATGTCCCCACCGAGACGTACGGGACGACACGGCTGGGATTCTGTTAAACATTATCACCGAGGGGCAAAATGGGTTAGGTTAGGTTATATTACGATATAGACGTATATAATGTGCCCACCGAGAAGTAGAGGGCGACCCGCCAGGAATGTTGGAAAATACTACATCCGTGATGTTAGGTTCCCTTAGGTTAGGATATATAATGTTATAGACGTATATAATGTCCCCACGGAAAAGTACGGGCCGACACGACCGGGATTATGTAAAACATTCCAAGCGAGGGTCTAGATGGGTTAGGTTAAGTTATATTACGATATAGACGTATATAATGTGCCCACCGAGGAGTAGGGGCCGACTCGCCAGGAATGTTGGAAAATACTACATCCGAGATGTTAAGTTGCCTTAGGTTAGGATATATAACGTTATAGACGTATATAATGTCCGCACCGAGACATACGGGACGACACGTCCGAGATTCTGTAAAACATTAACAGCGAGGGGCTAGATGGGTTAGGTTAGGTTATATTACGTTATAGACGTATATAATGTTCCCACCGAGAAGTAGGGGCCGAACCTCCGGGAGTGTTGGACAATTCTACATCCGAGATGTTAGGTTCCCTTAGGTTAGGATATATAAAGTTATAGACGTATATAATGTCCGCGCGGAAAAGTACGGGCCGACACGACCGGGATTTTGTAAAACATTCCCAGCTAGGGCCTAGATGGGTTAAGTTAGGTTATATTACGTTATAGACGTATATAATGTTCCCACCGAGAAGTGGGGCCGACCCGCAAGGAATGTTGTGAAATACTACATCCGCGATGTTAGCTTCCCTTAGTTTAGGATATATAACGTTAAAGACGTACATAATGTCCCCACCGAGAAGTACGGGCCGACACGACCGGGATCTTGTAAAACATTACCAGCGAGGGTCTACATGGGTTAGGTTAGGTTATATTACGATATAGATGTATATAATGTGCCCACCGAGAAGTAGGGGCCGACTCGCCAGGAATGTTGGAAAATACTACATCCGAGATGTTAAGTTGCCTTAGGTTAGGATATATAACGTTATAGACGTATATAATGTCCGCACCGAGACATACGGGACGACACGTCCGAGATTCTGTAAAACATTAACAGCGAGGGGCTAGATGGGTTAGGTTAGGTTATATTACGTTATAGACGTATATAATGTTCCCACCGAGAAGTAGGGGCCGAACCTCCGGGAGTGTTGGACAATTCTACATCCGAGATGTTAGGTTCCCTTAGGTTAGGATATATAAAGTTATAGACGTATATAATGTCCCCGCGGAAAAGTACGGGCCGACACGACCGGGATTTTGTAAAACATTCCCAGCTAGGGCCTAGATGGGTTAAGTTAGGTTATATTACGTTATAGACGAATATAATGTTCCCACCGAGAAGTGGGGCCGACCCGCAAGGAATGTTGTGAAATACTACATCCGCGATGTTAGGTTCCCTTGGTTTAGGATATATAACGTTAAAGACGTACATAATGTCCCCACCGAGAAGTACGGGCCGACACGACCGGGATCTTGTAAAACATTACCAGCGAGTGTCTAGATGGGTTGGGTTAGGTTATATTACGGTATAGGCGTATATAATGTGCCCACCGAGAAGTGGGGCCGACCCGCCAGGAATGTTGTGAAATACTACATTCGAGATGTTAAGTTGCCTTAGGTTAGGATATATAACGTTATAGACGTATATAATGTCCGCACCGAGACATACGGGACGACACGTCCGAGATTCTGTAAAACATTAACAGCGAGGGGCTAGATGGGTTAGGTTAGGCTATATTACGATGTAGACGTATATAATGTGCCCACCGAGAAGTAGTGGCCGACCCGCCAGGAATGTTGGAAAATACTACATCCGAGATGTTAGGTTCCCTTAGGTTAGGATATATAACGTTACTGACGTATATAATGTCCCCACCGAGAAGTACGGGCCGACACGACCGCGATTTTGTAAAACAATACCAGCCAGGGTCTAGATGGGTTAGGTTAGGTTATATTACGATATAGACGTATATAATGTGCCCGCCGAGAAGTAGGGGCCGACCCGCCAGGAATGTTGGAAAATACTATATCCGAGGTTTTAAGTTGCCTTAGGTAAGGATTTATAAAGTTATAGACGTATATGATGCCCGCACCAAGACGTACGTGACGACACGGCCGGGATTCTGTAAAACATTACCAGCGAGGGGCTAGATGGGTTAGGTTAGGTTATATTACGATATAGACGTATATAATGTTCCCACCGAGAAGTAGGGGCCGAACCCCCGGCAATGTTGGAAAATACTACATCTGAGATGTTAGGTTCCTTTAGGTTAGGATATATAAAGTTATAGACGTATATAATGTCCCCACGGAAGAGTACGGGCCGACACGACCGGGATTTTGTAAAACATTCCCAGCTAGGGCCTAGTTAGGTTAGATTAGGTTATATTACGTTATAGACGTATATAATGTTCCCACCGAGAATTGGCGCCGACCCGCCAGGAATGTTGTGAAATACTACATCCGCAAAGTTAGGTTCCCTTAGGTTAGGATATATAACGTTATAGACGTATATAATGTCCCCACCGAGATGTACGGGCCGACACGACCGGGATTTTGTAAGACATTACCAGCCAGGGTCTAGATGGGTTAGGTTAGGATATATTACGATATAGACGTATATAATGTGCCCACCGAGAAGTAGGGGCCGAATCCCCGGCAATGTTGGAAAATACTACATCTGATATGTTAGGTTCCTTTAGGTTAGGATATATAAAGTTATAGACGTATATAATGTCCCCACGGAAGAGTACTGGCCGACACGACGGGGATTTTGTAAAACATTCCCAGCTAGGGGCTAGTTGGGTTAGGTTAGGTTATATTACGTTATAGACGTATATAATGTTCCCACCGATAATTGGCGCCGACCCGCCAGGAATGTTGTGAAATACTACATCCGCGATGTTAGGTTCCCTTAGGTTAGTATATATAACGTTATAGACGTATATAATGTCCCCACCGAGAAGTACGGGCCGACACGACCGCGATTTTGTAAAACATTACCAGCCAGGGTCTAGATGGGTTAGGTTAGGTTATATTACGATATAGACGTATATAATGTGCCCGCCGAGAAGTAGGGGCCGACCCGCCAGGAATGTTGGAAAATACTACATCCGAGATGTTAGGTTCCCTTAGGTTAGGATATATAAAGTTATAGACGTATATAATGCCCGCACCAAGACGTACGTGACGACACGGCCGGGATTCTGTAAAACATTCCCAGCGAGGGGCTAGATGGGTTAGGTTAGGTTATATTACGTTATAGACGTATATAATGTTCCCACCGAGAAGTGGGGCCGACCCGCCAGGAATGTTGTGAAATACTACATTCTAGATGTTAGGTTGCCTTAGGTTAGGGTATATAACGTTACAGATGCATATAATGTCCCCACCGAGACGTACGGGACGACACGGCTGGGATTCTGTTAAACATTATCACCGAGGGGCAAAATGGGTTAGGTTAGGTTATATTACGTTATAGACGTATATAATGTGCCCACCGAGAAGTAGAGGGCGACCCGCCAGGAATGTTGGAAAATACTACATCCGTGATGTTAGGTTCCCTTAGGTTAGGATATATAATGTTATAGACGTATATAATGTCCCCACGGAAAAGTACGGGCCGACACGACCGGGATTATGTAAAACATTCCAAGCGAGGGTCTAGATGGGTTAGGTTAAGTTATATTACGATATAGACGTATATAATGTGCCCACCGAGGAGTAGGGGCCGACTCGCCAGGAATGTTGGAAAATACTACATCCGAGATGTTAAGTTGCCTTAGGTTAGGATATATAACGTTATAGACGTATATAATGTCCGCACCGAGACATACGGGACGACACGTCCGAGATTCTGTAAAACATTAACAGCGAGGGGCTAGATGGGTTAGGTTAGGTTATATTACGTTATAGACGTATATAATGTTCCCACCGAGAAGTAGGGGCCGAACCTCCGGGAGTGTTGGACAATTCTACATCCGAGATGTTAGGTTCCCTTAGGTTAGGATATATAAAGTTATAGACGTATATAATGTCCGCGCGGAAAAGTACGGGCCGACACGACCGGGATTTTGTAAAACATTCCCAGCTAGGGCCTAGATGGGTTAAGTTAGGTTATATTACGTTATAGACGTATATAATGTTCCCACCGAGAAGTGGGGCCGACCCGCAAGGAATGTTGTGAAATACTACATCCGCGATGTTAGCTTCCCTTAGTTTAGGATATATAACGTTAAAGACGTACATAATGTCCCCACCGAGAAGTACGGGCCGACACGACCGGGATCTTGTAAAACATTACCAGCGAGGGTCTACATGGGTTAGGTTAGGTTATATTACGATATAGATGTATATAATGTGCCCACCGGGAAGTAGGGGCCGACTCGCCAGGAATGTTGGAAAATACTACATCCGAGATGTTAAGTTGCCTTAGGTTAGGATATATAACGTTATAGACGTATATAATGTCCGCACCGAGACATACGGGACGACACGTCCGAGATTCTGTAAAACATTAACAGCGAGGGGCTAGATGGGTTAGGTTAGGTTATATTACGTTATAGACGTATATAATGTTCCCACCGAGAAGTAGGGGCCGAACCTCCGGGAGTGTTGGACAATTCTACATCCGAGATGTTAGGTTCCCTTAGGTTAGGATATATAAAGTTATAGACGTATATAATGTCCCCGCGGAAAAGTACGGGCCGACACGACCGGGATTTTGTAAAACATTCCCAGCTAGGGCCTAGATGGGTTAAGTTAGGTTATATTACGTTATAGACGAATATAATGTTCCCACCGAGAAGTGGGGCCGACCCGCAAGGAATGTTGTGAAATACTACATCCGCGATGTTAGGTTCCCTTGGTTTAGGATATATAACGTTAAAGACGTACATAATGTCCCCACCGAGAAGTACGGGCCGACACGACCGGGATCTTGTAAAACATTACCAGCGAGTGTCTAGATGGGTTGGGTTAGGTTATATTACGGTATAGGCGTATATAATGTGCCCACCGAGAAGTGGGGCCGACCCGCCAGGAATGTTGTGAAATACTACATTCGAGATGTTAAGTTGCCTTAGGTTAGGATATATAACGTTATAGACGTATATAATGTCCGCACCGAGACATACGGGACGACACGTCCGAGATTCTGTAAAACATTAACAGCGAGGGGCTAGATGGGTTAGGTTAGGCTATATTACGATGTAGACGTATATAATGTGCCCACCGAGAAGTAGTGGCCGACCCGCCAGGAATGTTGGAAAATACTACATCCGAGATGTTAGGTTCCCTTAGGTTAGGATATATAACGTTACTGACGTATATAATGTCCCCACCGAGAAGTACGGGCCGACACGACCGCGATTTTGTAAAACAATACCAGCCAGGGTCTAGATGGGTTAGGTTAGGTTATATTACGATATAGACGTATATAATGTGCCCGCCGAGAAGTAGGGGCCGACCCGCCAGGAATGTTGGAAAATACTATATCCGAGGTTTTAAGTTGCCTTAGGTAAGGATTTATAAAGTTATAGACGTATATGATGCCCGCACCAAGACGTACGTGACGACACGGCCGGGATTCTGTAAAACATTACCAGCGAGGGGCTAGATGGGTTAGGTTAGGTTATATTACGATATAGACGTATATAATGTTCCCACCGAGAAGTAGGGGCCGAACCCCCGGCAATGTTGGAAAATACTACATCTGAGATGTTAGGTTCCTTTAGGTTAGGATATATAAAGTTATAGACGTATATAATGTCCCCACGGAAGAGTACGGGCCGACACGACCGGGATTTTGTAAAACATTCCCAGCTAGGGCCTAGTTAGGTTAGATTAGGTTATATTACGTTATAGACGTATATAATGTTCCCACCGAGAATTGGCGCCGACCCGCCAGGAATGTTGTGAAATACTACATCCGCAAAGTTAGGTTCCCTTAGGTTAGGATATATAACGTTATAGACGTATATAATGTCCCCACCGAGATGTACGGGCCGACACGACCGGGATTTTGTAAGACATTACCAGCCAGGGTCTAGATGGGTTAGGTTAGGATATATTACGATATAGACGTATATAATGTGCCCACCGAGAAGTAGGGGCCGAATCCCCGGCAATGTTGGAAAATACTACATCTGATATGTTAGGTTCCTTTAGGTTAGGATATATAAAGTTATAGACGTATATAATGTCCCCACGGAAGAGTACGGGCCGACACGACGGGGATTTTGTAAAACATTCCCAGCTAGGGGCTAGTTGGGTTAGGTTAGGTTATATTACGTTATAGACGTATATAATGTTCCCACCGATAATTGGCGCCGACCCGCCAGGAATGTTGTGAAATACTACATCCGCGATGTTAGGTTCCCTTAGGTTAGTATATATAACGTTATAGACGTATATAATGTCCCCACCGAGAAGTACGGGCCGACACGACCGCGATTTTGTAAAACATTACCAGCCAGGGTCTAGATGGGTTAGGTTTGGTTATATTACGATATAGACGTATATAATGTGCCCGCCGAGAAGTAGGGGCCGACCCGCCAGGAATGTTGGAAAATACTACATCCGAGATGTTAGGTTCCCTTAGGTTAGGATATATAAAGTTATAGACGTATATAATGCCCGCACCAAGACGTACGTGACGACACGGCCGGGATTCTGTAAAACATTCCCAGCGAGGGGCTAGATGGGTTAGGTTAGGTTATATTACGTTATAGACGTATATAATGTTCCCACCGAGAAGTGGGGCCGACCCGCCAGGAGTGTTGTGAAATACTACATTCTAGATGTTAGGTTGCCTTAGGTTAGGGTATATAACGTTACAGATGCATATAATGTCCCCACCGAGACGTACGGGACGACACGGCTGGGATTCTGTTAAACATTATCACCGAGGGGCAAAATGGGTTAGGTTAGGTTATATTACGATATAGACGTATATAATGTGCCCACCGAGAAGTAGAGGGCGACCCGCCAGGAATGTTGGAAAATACTACATCCGTGATGTTAGGTTCCCTTAGGTTAGGATATATAATGTTATAGACGTATATAATGTCCCCACGGAAAAGTACGGGCCGACACGACCGGGATTATGTAAAACATTCCAAGCGAGGGTCTAGATGGGTTAGGTTAACTTATATTACGATATAGACGTATATAATGTGCCCACCGAGAAGTAGGGGCCGAACCGCCAGGAATATTGGAAAATACTACATCCGAGACGTTAGGTTCCCTTAGGTTAGGATATGTAACGTTATTGACGTATATAATGTCCCAACCGAGAAGTACGGGCCGACACGACCGTGATTTTGTAAAACATTACCAGCGAGGGTCTAGATGGGTTAGGTTAGGTTATATTACGATATAGACGTATATAATGTGCCCGCCGAGAAGTAGGGGCCGACCCGCCAGGAATGTTGGAAAATACATCATCCGAGATGTAAGGTTCCCTTAGGTTAGGATATATAAAGTTATAGACGTATATAATGCCCGCCCCAAGACGTACGTGACGACACGACCGTGATTCTGTAAAACATTACCAGCGAGGGGCTAGATGGGTTAGGTTAGGTAATATTACGTTATAGACGTATATAATGTTCCCACCGAGAAGTGGGGCCGACCCGCCAGGAATTTTGTGAAATACTACATTCTAGATGTTAGGTTGCCTTAGGTTAAGGTATATAACGTTACATATGCATATAATGTCCCCACCGAGACGTACGGGACGACACGGCTGGGATTCTGTAAAACATTATCACCGAGGGGCAAAATGGGTTAGGTTAGGATATACAACGTTATAGACGTATATAATGTCCCCACCGAGAAGTACGAGCCGACACGACCGGGATTTTGTAAAACATTACCAGCCAGGGTCTAGATGGGTTAGGGTAGGTTATATTATCATATAGACGTATATAATGTGCCCGCCGAGAAGTAGGGGCCGACCCGCCAGGAATTTTGGAAAATACTACATCCGAGATGTTAGGTTGCCTTAGGTTAGGGTATAAAACGATATAGCCGTATATAATGTCCGCACCGAGACGTACGGGACGACACGACCGGGATTCTGTAAAACATTACCAGCGAGGGTCTAGATGGGTTAGGTTAGGCTATATTACGATGTAGACGTATATAATGTGCCCACCGAGAAGTAGTGGCCGATCCGCCAGGAATGTTGGAAAATACTACATCCGAGATGTTAGGTTCCCTTAGGTTAGGATATATATCGTTATAGACGTATATAATGTCCGCAACGAGAAGTACGGGCCGACACGACCGAGATTTTGTAAAACATTACCAGCGAGGGTCTAGATGGGTTAGGATAGGTTATATTACGATATAGACGTTTATAATGTGCCCACCGAGAAGTAGGGGCCGACCCGCCAGGATTGTTGGAAAATACTACACCCGAGATGTTAGGTTCCCTTAGGTTAGGATATATAAAGTTATAGACGTATATAATGTCCCCACGGAAGAGTACGGGCAGACACGACCGGGATTTTGTAAAACATTCCCAGCTAGGGCCTAGTTGGGTTAGATTAGGTTATATTACGTTATAGACGTATATAATGTTCCCACCGATAATTGGCGCCGACCCGCCAGGAATGTTGTGAAATACTACATCCGCGATGTTAGGTTCCCTTAGGTTAGTATATATAACGTTATAGACGTATATAATGTCCCCACCGAGAAGTACGGGCCGACACGACCGCGATTTTGTAAAACATTACCAGCTAGGGTCTAGATGGGTTAGGTTAGGTTATATTACGATATAGACGTATATAATGTGCCCGCCGAGAAGTAGGGGCCGACCCGCCAGGAATGTTGGAAAATACTACATCCGAGATGTTAGGTTCCCTAAGGTTAGGATATATAAAGTTATAGACGTATATAATGCCCGCACCAAGACGTACGTGACGACACGGCCGGGATTCTGTAAAACATTCCCAGCGAGGGGCTAAATGGGTTAGGTTAGGTTATATTACGTTATAGACGTATATAATGTTCCCATCAAGAAGTGGGGCCGACCCGCGAGGAATGTTGTGAAATACTACATTCTTGATGTTAGGTTGCCTTAGGTTAGGGTATATAACGTTACAGATGCATATAATGTCCCCACCGAGACGTACGGGACGACACGGCTGGGATTCTGTAAAACATTATCACCGAGGGGCAAAATGGGTTAGGTTAGGTTATATTACGATATAGACGTATAAAATGTGCCCACCGAGAAGTAGAGGCCGACCCGCCAGGAATGTTGGAAAATACTACATCCGTGATGTTAGGTTCCCTTAGGTTAGGATATATAATGTTATAGACGTATATAATGTCCCCACGGAAAAGTACGGGCCGACACGACCGGGATTATGTAAAACATTCCAAGCGAGGGTCTAGATGGGTTAGGTTAAGTTATATTACGATATAGACGTATATAATGTGCCCACCGAGGAGTAGGGGCCGACTCGCCAGGAATGTTGGAAAATACTACATCCGAGATGTTAAGTTGCCTTAGGTTAGGATATATAACGTTATAGTCGTATATAATGTCCGCACCGAGACATACGGGACGACACGTCCGAGATTCTGTAAAACATTAACAGCGAGGGGCTAGATGGGTTAGGTTAGGTTATATTACGTTATAGACGTATATAATGTTCCCACCGAGAAGTAGGGGCCGAACCTCCGGGAGTGTTGGACAATTCTACATCCGAGATGTTAGGTTCCCTTAGGTTAGGATATATAAAGTTATAGACGTATATAATGTCCGCGCGGAAAAGTACGGGCCGACACGACCGGGATTTTGTAAAACATTCCCAGCTAGGGCCTAGATGGGTTAAGTTAGGTTATATTACGTTATAGACGTATATAATGTTCCCACCGAGAAGTGGGGCCGACCCGCAAGGAATGTTGTGAAATACTACATCCGTGATGTTAGGTTCCCTTAGGTTAGGATATATAATGTTATAGACGTATATAATGTCCCCACGGAAAAGTACGGGCCGACACGACCGGGATTCTGTAAAACATTACCAGCGAGTGTCTAGATGGGTTAGGTTAGGTTATATTACGTTATAGACGTATATAGTGTTCCCACCGAGAAGTGGGGCCGACCCGCCAGGAATGTTGTGAAATACTACATTCGAGACGTTAGGTTGCCTTAGGTTAGGGAATATAACGTTACTGATGCATATAATGTCCCCACCGAGACGTACGGGACGACACGGCTGGGATTTTGTAAAACATTACCAGCGAGGGTCTACATGGGTTAGGTTAGGTTATATTACGATATAGATGCATATAATGTGCCCACCGAGAAGTAGGGGCCGACTCGCCAGGAATGTTGGAAAATACTACACCCTAGATGTTAAGTTGCCTTAGGTTGGGATATATAACGTTATAGACGTATATAATGTCCGCACCGAGACATACGGGACGACACGACCGAGATTCTGTAAAACATTAACAGCGAGGGGCTAGATGGGTTAGGTTAGGTTATATTACGTTATAGACGTATATAATGTGCCCACCGATCAGTAGAGGCCGACCCGCCAGGAATGTTGGAAAATACTACATCCGAGATGTTAGGTTCCCTTAGGTTAGGATATATAATGTTATAGACGTATATAATGTCCCCACCGAGAAGTACGGGCCGACACGACCGGGATCTTGTAAAACATTACCAGCGAGTGTCTAGATGGGTTAGGTTAGGTTATATTACGGTATAGACGTATATAATGTGCCCACCGAGAAGTAGGGGCCGACCCGCCAGGAATGTTGGAAAATACTACATCTGAGATGTTAGGTTCCTTTAGGTTAAGATATATAAAGTTATAGACGTATATAATGTCCTCACGGAAGAGTACGGGCCGACACGACCGGGATTTTGTAAAACATTCCCAGCTAGGGCCTAGTTGGGTTAGATTAGGTTATATTACGTTATAGACGTATATAATGTTCCCACCGAGAATTGGCGCCGACCCGCCAGGAATGTTGTGAAATACTACATCCGCAAAGTTAGGTTCCCTTAGGTTAGGATATATAACGTTATAGACGTATATAATGTCCCCACCGAGATGTACGGGCCGACACGACCGGGATCTTGTAAAACATTACCAGCGAGTGTCTAGATGGGTTGGGTTAGGTTATATTACGGTATAGACGTATATAATGTGCCCACCGAGAAGTGGGGCCGACCCGCCAGGAATGTTGTGAAATACTACATTCGAGATGTTAGGTTGCCTTAGGTTAGGGTATATAACGTTACAGATGCATATAATGTCCCCACCGAGACGTACGGGACGACACGGCTGGGATTCTGTAAAACATTATCACCGAGGGGCAAAATGGGTTAGGTTAGGTTATATTACGATATAGACGTATATAATGTGCCCACCGAGAAGGAGAGGCCGACCCGCCAGGAATGTTGGAAAATACTACATCCGAGATGTTAGGTTCCCTTAGGTTAGGATATATAACGTTATAGACGTATATAATGTCCGCACCGAGACGTACGGGACGACACGACCGGGATTCTGTAAAACATTACCAGCGAGGGTCTAGATGGGTTAGGTTAGGTTATATTACGATATAGACGTATATAATGTGCCCACCGAGGAGTAGGGGCCGACCCGCCAGGAATGTTGGAAAATACTACATCCGTGATGTTAGGTTCCCTTAGGTTAGGATATATAATGTTATAGACGTATATAATGTCCCCACGGAATAGTACGGGCCGATACGACCGGGATTCTGTAAAACATTACCAGCGAGTGTCTAGATGGGTTAGGTTAGGTTATATTACGTTATAGACGTATATAGTGTTCCCACCGAGAAGTGGGGCCGACCCGCCAGGAATGTTGTGAAATACTACATTCGAGACGTTAGGTTGCCTTAGGTTAGGGAATATAACGTTACTGATGCATATAATGTCCCCACCGAGACGTACGGGACGACACGGCTGGGATTTTGTAAAACATTACCAGCGAGGGTCTACATGGGTTAGGTTAGGTTATATTACGATATAGATGTATATAATGTGCCCACCGAGAAGTAGGGGCCGACTCGCCAGGAATGTTGGAAAATACTACATCCGAGATGTTAAGTTGCCTTAGGTTAGGATATATAACGTTATAGACGTATATAATGTCCGCACCGAGACATACGGGACGACACGTCCGAGATTCTGTAAAACATTAACAGCGAGGGGCTAGATGGGTTAGGTTAGGTTATATTACGTTATAGACGTATATAATGCTCCCACCGAGAAGTGGGGCCGACCCGCAAGGAATGTTGTGAAATACTACATCCGCGATGTTAGGTTCCCTTAGTTTAGGATATACAACGTTAAAGACGTACATAATGTCCCCACCGAGAAGTACGGGCCGACACGACCGGGATCTTGTAAAACATTACCAGCGAGTGTCTAGATGGGTTGGGTTAGGTTATATTACGGTATAGGCGTATATAATGTGCCCACCGAGAAGTGGGGCCGACCCGCCAGGAATGTTGTGAAATACTACATTCGAGATGTTAGGTTGCCTTAGGTTAGGGTATATAACGTTACAGATGCATATAATGTCCCCACCGAGACGTACGGGACGACACGGCTGGGATTCTGTAAAACATTATCACCGAGGGGCAAAATGGGTTAGGTTAGGTTATATTACGATATAGACGTATATAATGTGCCCACCGAGAAGTAGAGGCCGACCCGCCAGGAATGTTGGATAATACTACATCCGAGATGTTAGGTTCCCTTAGGTTAGGATATATAACGTTATAGACGTATATAATGTCCGCACAGAGACGTACGGGACGACACGACCGGGATTCTGTAAAACATTACCAGCGAGGGTCTAGATGGGTTAGGTTAGGTTATATTACGATATAGACGTATATAATGTGCCCACCGAGAAGTAGGGGCCGAACCGCCAGGAATATTGGAAAATACTACATCCGAGACGTTAGGTTCCCTTAGGTTAGGATATGTAACGTTATTGACGTATATAATGTCCCAACCGAGAAGTACGGGCCGACACGACCGTGATTTTGTAAAACATTACCAGCGAGGGTCTAGATGGGTTAGGTTAGGTTATATTACGATATAGACGTATATAATGTGCCCGCCGAGAAGTAGGGGCCGACCCGCCAGGAATGTTGGAAAATACATCATCCGAGATGTAAGGTTCCCTTAGGTTAGGATATATAAAGTTATAGACGTATATAATGCCCGCCCCAAGACGTACGTGACGACACGACCGTGATTCTGTAAAACATTACCAGCGAGGGGCTAGATGGGTTAGGTTAGGTAATATTACGTTATAGACGTATATAATGTTCCCACCGAGAAGTGGGGCCGACCCGCCAGGAATTTTGTGAAATACTACATTCTAGATGTTAGGTTGCCTTAGGTTAAGGTATATAACGTTACATATGCATATAATGTCCCCACCGAGACGTACGGGACGACACGGCTGGGATTCTGTAAAACATTATCACCGAGGGGCAAAATGGGTTAGGTTAGGATATACAACGTTATAGACGTATATAATGTCCCCACCGAGAAGTACGAGCCGACACGACCGGGATTTTGTAAAACATTACCAGCCAGGGTCTAGATGGGTTAGGGTAGGTTATATTATCATATAGACGTATATAATGTGCCCGCCGAGAAGTAGGGGCCGACCCGCCAGGAATTTTGGAAAATACTACATCCGAGATGTTAGGTTGCCTTAGGTTAGGGTATAAAACGATATAGCCGTATATAATGTCCGCACCGAGACGTACGGGACGACACGACCGGGATTCTGTAAAACATTACCAGCGAGGGTCTAGATGGGTTAGGTTAGGCTATATTACGATGTAGACGTATATAATGTGCCCACCGAGAAGTAGTGGCCGATCCGCCAGGAATGTTGGAAAATACTACATCCGAGATGTTAGGTTCCCTTAGGTTAGGATATATATCGTTATAGACGTATATAATGTCCGCAACGAGAAGTACGGGCCGACACGACCGAGATTTTGTAAAACATTACCAGCGAGGGTCTAGATGGGTTAGGATAGGTTATATTACGATATAGACGTTTATAATGTGCCCACCGAGAAGTAGGGGCCGACCCGCCAGGATTGTTGGAAAATACTACACCCGAGATGTTAGGTTCCCTTAGGTTAGGATATATAAAGTTATAGACGTATATAATGTCCCCACGGAAGAGTACGGGCAGACACGACCGGGATTTTGTAAAACATTCCCAGCTAGGGCCTAGTTGGGTTAGATTAGGTTATATTACGTTATAGACGTATATAATGTTCCCACCGATAATTGGCGCCGACCCGCCAGGAATGTTGTGAAATACTACATCCGCGATGTTAGGTTCCCTTAGGTTAGTATATATAACGTTATAGACGTATATAATGTCCCCACCGAGAAGTACGGGCCGACACGACCGCGATTTTGTAAAACATTACCAGCTAGGGTCTAGATGGGTTAGGTTAGGTTATATTACGATATAGACGTATATAATGTGCCCGCCGAGAAGTAGGGGCCGACCCGCCAGGAATGTTGGAAAATACTACATCCGAGATGTTAGGTTCCCTAAGGTTAGGATATATAAAGTTATAGACGTATATAATGCCCGCACCAAGACGTACGTGACGACACGGCCGGGATTCTGTAAAACATTCCCAGCGAGGGGCTAGATGGGTTAGGTTAGGTTATATTACGTTATAGACGTATATAATGTTCCCATCAAGAAGTGGGGCCGACCCGCGAGGAATGTTGTGAAATACTACATTCTTGATGTTAGGTTGCCTTAGGTTAGGGTATATAACGTTACAGATGCATATAATGTCCCCACCGAGACGTACGGGACGACACGGCTGGGATTCTGTAAAACATTATCACCGAGGGGCAAAATGGGTTAGGTTAGGTTATATTACGATATAGACGTATAAAATGTGCCCACCGAGAAGTAGAGGCCGACCCGCCAGGAATGTTGGAAAATACTACATCCGTGATGTTAGGTTCCCTTAGGTTAGGATATATAATGTTATAGACGTATATAATGTCCCCACGGAAAAGTACGGGCCGACACGACCGGGATTATGTAAAACATTCCAAGCGAGGGTCTAGATGGGTTAGGTTAAGTTATATTACGATATAGACGTATATAATGTGCCCACCGAGGAGTAGGGGCCGACTCGCCAGGAATGTTGGAAAATACTACATCCGAGATGTTAAGTTGCCTTAGGTTAGGATATATAACGTTATAGTCGTATATAATGTCCGCACCGAGACATACGGGACGACACGTCCGAGATTCTGTAAAACATTAACAGCGAGGGGCTAGATGGGTTAGGTTAGGTTATATTACGTTATAGACGTATATAATGTTCCCACCGAGAAGTAGGGGCCGAACCTCCGGGAGTGTTGGACAATTCTACATCCGAGATGTTAGGTTCCCTTAGGTTAGGATATATAAAGTTATAGACGTATATAATGTCCGCGCGGAAAAGTACGGGCCGACACGACCGGGATTTTGTAAAACATTCCCAGCTAGGGCCTAGATGGGTTAAGTTAGGTTATATTACGTTATAGACGTATATAATGTTCCCACCGAGAAGTGGGGCCGACCCGCAAGGAATGTTGTGAAATACTACATCCGTGATGTTAGGTTCCCTTAGGTTAGGATATATAATGTTATAGACGTATATAATGTCCCCACGGAAAAGTACGGGCCGACACGACCGGGATTCTGTAAAACATTACCAGCGAGTGTCTAGATGGGTTAGGTTAGGTTATATTACGTTATAGACGTATATAGTGTTCCCACCGAGAAGTGGGGCCGACCCGCCAGGAATGTTGTGAAATACTACATTCGAGACGTTAGGTTGCCTTAGGTTAGGGAATATAATGTTACTGATGCATATAATGTCCCCACCGAGACGTACGGGACGACACGGCTGGGATTTTGTAAAACATTACCAGCGAGGGTCTACATGGGTTAGGTTAGGTTATATTACGATATAGATGCATATAATGTGCCCACCGAGAAGTAGGGGCCGACTCGCCAGGAATGTTGGAAAATACTACACCCTAGATGTTAAGTTGCCTTAGGTTGGGATATATAACGTTATAGACGTATATAATGTCCGCACCGAGACATACGGGACGACACGACCGAGATTCTGTAAAACATTAACAGCGAGGGGCTAGATGGGTTAGGTTAGGTTATATTACGTTATAGACGTATATAATGTGCCCACCGATCAGTAGAGGCCGACCCGCCAGGAATGTTGGAAAATACTACATCCGAGATGTTAGGTTCCCTTAGGTTAGGATATATAATGTTATAGACGTATATAATGTCCCCACCGAGAAGTACGGGCCGACACGACCGGGATCTTGTAAAACATTACCAGCGAGTGTCTAGATGGGTTAGGTTAGGTTATATTACGGTATAGACGTATATAATGTGCCCACCGAGAAGTAGGGGCCGACCCGCCAGGAATGTTGGAAAATACTACATCTGAGATGTTAGGTTCCTTTAGGTTAAGATATATAAAGTTATAGACGTATATAATGTCCTCACGGAAGAGTACGGGCCGACACGACCGGGATTTTGTAAAACATTCCCAGCTAGGGCCTAGTTGGGTTAGATTAGGTTATATTACGTTATAGACGTATATAATGTTCCCACCGAGAATTGGCGCCGACCCGCCAGGAATGTTGTGAAATACTACATCCGCAAAGTTAGGTTCCCTTAGGTTAGGATATATAACGTTATAGACGTATATAATGTCCCCACCGAGATGTACGGGCCGACACGACCGGGATCTTGTAAAACATTACCAGCGAGTGTCTAGATGGGTTGGGTTAGGTTATATTACGGTATAAACGTATATAATGTGCCCACCGAGAAGTGGGGCCGACCCGCCAGGAATGTTGTGAAATACTACATTCGAGATGTTAGGTTGCCTTAGGTTAGGGTATATAACGTTACAGATGCATATAATGTCCCCACCGAGACGTACGGGACGACACGGCTGGGATTCTGTAAAACATTATCACCGAGGGGCAAAATGGGTTAGGTTAGGTTATATTACGATATAGACGTATATAATGTGCCCACCGAGAAGTAGAGGCCGACCCGCCAGGAATGTTGGAAAATACTACATCCGAGATGTTAGGTTCCCTTAGGTTAGGATATATAACGTTATAGACGTATATAATGTCCGCACCGAGACGTACGGGACGACACGACCGGGATTCTGTAAAACATTACCAGCGAGGGTCTAGATGGGTTAGGTTAGGTTATATTACGATATAGACGTATATAATGTGCCCACCGAGGAGTAGGGGCCGACCCGCCAGGAATGTTGGAAAATACTATAACCGAGGTTTTAAGTTGCCCTAGGTTAGGATATATAATGTTATAGACGTATATAATGTCCCCACGGAAAAGTACGGGCCGATACGACCGGGATTCTGTAAAACATTACCAGCGAGTGTCTAGATGGGTTAGGTTAGGTTATATTACGTTATAGACGTATAATGTGTTCCCACCGAGAAGTGGGGCCGACCCGCCAGGAATGTTGTGAAATACTACATTCGAGATGTTAGGTTGCCTTAGGTTAGGGAATATAACGTTACTGATGCATATAATGTCCCCACCGAGACGTACGGGACGACACGGCTGGGATTTTGTAAAACATTACCAGCGAGGGTCTACATGGGTTAGGTTAGGTTATATTACGATATAGATGTATATAATGTGCCCACCGAGAAGTAGGGGCCGACTCGCCAGGAATGTTGGAAAATACTACATCCGAGATGTTAAGTTGCCTTAGGTTAGGATATATAACGTTATAGACGTATATAATGTCCGCACCGAGACATACGGGACGACACGTCCGAGATTCTGTAAAACATTAACAGCGAGGGGCTAGATGGGTTAGGTTAGGTTATATTACGTTATAGACGTATATAATGTTCCCACCGAGAAGTAGGGGCCGAACCTCCGGGAGTGTTGGACAATTCTACATCCGAGATGTTAGGTTCCCTTAGGTTAGGATATATAAAGTTATAGACGTATATAATGTCCCCGCGGAAAAGTACGGGCCGACACGACCGGGATTTTGTAAAACATTCCCAGCTAGGGCCTAGATGGGTTAGGTTAGGTTATATTACGTTATAGACGTATATAATGTTCCCACCGAGAAGTGGGGCCGACCCGCCAGGAATTTTGTGAAATACTACATTCTAGATGTTAGGTTGCCTTAGGTTAAGGTATATAACGTTACATATGCATATAATGTCCCCACCGAGACGTACGGGACGACATGGCTGGGATTCTGTAAAACATTATCACCGAGGGGCAAAATGGGTTAGGTTAGGATATACAACGTTATAGACGTATATAATGTCCCCACCGAGAAGTACGAGCCGACACGACCGGGATTTTGTAAAACATTACCAGCCAGGGTCTAGATGGGTTAGGGTAGGTTATATTACCATATAGACGTATATAATGTGCCCGCCGAGAAGTAGGGGCCGACCCGCCAGGAATTTTGGAAAATACTACATCCGAGATGTTAGGTTGCCTTAGGTTAGGGTATAAAACGATATAGCCGTATATAATGTCCGCACCGAGACGTACGGGACGACACGACCGGGATTCTGTAAAACATTACCAGCGAGGGTCTAGATGGGTTAGGTTAGGCTATATTACGATGTAGACGTATATAATGTGCCCACCGAGAAGTAGTGGCCGACCCGCCAGGAATGTTGGAAAATACTACATCCGAGATGTTAGGTTCCCTTAGGTTAGGATATATATCGTTATAGACGTATATAATGTCCCCACCGAGAAGTACGGGCCGACACGACCGCGATTTTGTAAAACATTCCTAGCGAGGGTCTAGATGGGTTAGGTTAAGTTATATTACGATATAGACGTATATAATGTGCCCACCGAGGAGTAGGGGCCGACCCGCCAGGAATGTTGGAAAATACTATAACCGAGGTTTTAAGTTGCCCTAGGTTAGGATATATAATGTTATAGACGTATATAATGTCCCCACGGAAAAGTACGGGCCGATACGACCGGGATTCTGTAAAACATTACCAGCGAGTGTCTAGATGAGTTAGGTTAGGTTATATTACGTTATAGACGTATATAGTGTTCCCACCGAGAGGTGGGGCCGACCCGCCAGGAATGTTGTGAAATACTACATTCGAGACGTTAGGTTGCCTTAGGTTAGGGAATATAACGTTACTGATGCATATAATGTCCCCACCGAGACGTACGGGACGACACGGCTGGGATTTTGTAAAACATTACCAGCGAGGGTCTACATGGGTTAGGTTAGGTTATATTACGATATAGATGTATATAATGTGCCCACCGAGAAGTAGGGGCCGACTCGCCAGGAATGTTGGAAAATACTACATCCGAGATGTTAAGTTGCTTTAGGTTAGGATATATAACGTTATAGACGTATATAATGTCCGCACCGAGACATACGGGACGACACGTCCGAGATTCTGTAAAACATTAACAGCGAGGGGCTAGATGGGTTAGGTTAGGTTATATTACGTTATAGACGTATATAATGTTCCCACCGAGAAGTAGGGGCCGAACCTCCGGGAGTGTTGGACAATTCTACATCCGAGATGTTAGGTTCCCTTAGGTTAGGATATATAAAGTTATAGACGTATATAATGTCCCCGCGGAAAAGTACGGGCCGACACGACCGGGATTTTGTAAAACATTCCCAGCTAGGGCCTAGATGGGTTAAGTTAGGTTATATTACGTTATAGACGTATATAATGTTCCCACCGAGAAGTGGGGCCGACCCGCCAGGAATTTTGTGAAATACTACATTCTAGATGTTAGGTTGCCTTAGGTTAAGGTATATAACGTTACATATGCATATAATGTCCCCACCGAGACGTACGGGACGACACGGCTGGGATTCTGTAAAACATTATCACCGAGGGGCAAAATGGGTTAGGTTAGGATATACAACGTTATAGACGTATATAATGTCCCCACCGAGAAGTACGAGCCGACACGACCGGGATTTTGTAAAACATTACCAGCCAGGGTCTAGATGGGTTAGGGTAGGTTATATTATCATATAGACGTATATAATGTGCCCGCCGAGAAGTAGGGGCCGACCCGCCAGGAATTTTGGAAAATACTACATCCGAGATGTTAGGTTGCCTTAGGTTAGGGTATAAAACGATATAGCCGTATATAATGTCCGCACCGAGACGTACGGGACGACACGACCGGGATTCTGTAAAACATTACCAGCGAGGGTCTAGATGGGTTAGGTTAGGCTATATTACGATGTAGACGTATATAATGTGCCCACCGAGAAGTAGTGGCCGATCCGCCAGGAATGTTGGAAAATACTACATCCGAGATGTTAGGTTCCCTTAGGTTAGGATATATATCGTTATAGACGTATATAATGTCCGCAACGAGAAGTACGGGCCGACACGACCGAGATTTTGTAAAACATTACCAGCGAGGGTCTAGATGGGTTAGGATAGGTTATATTACGATATAGACGTTTATAATGTGCCCACCGAGAAGTAGGGGCCGACCCGCCAGGATTGTTGGAAAATACTACACCCGAGATGTTAGGTTCCCTTAGGTTAGGATATATAAAGTTATAGACGTATATAATGTCCCCACGGAAGAGTACGGGCAGACACGACCGGGATTTTGTAAAACATTCCCAGCTAGGGCCTAGTTGGGTTAGATTAGGTTATATTACGTTATAGACGTATATAATGTTCCCACCGATAATTGGCGCCGACCCGCCAGGAATGTTGTGAAATACTACATCCGCGATGTTAGGTTCCCTTAGGTTAGTATATATAACGTTATAGACGTATATAATGTCCCCACCGAGAAGTACGGGCCGACACGACCGCGATTTTGTAAAACATTACCAGCTAGGGTCTAGATGGGTTAGGTTAGGTTATATTACGATATAGACGTATATAATGTGCCCGCCGAGAAGTAGGGGCCGACCCGCCAGGAATGTTAGAAAATACTACATCCGAGATGTTAGGTTCCCTAAGGTTAGGATATATAAAGTTATAGACGTATATAATGCCCGCACCAAGACGTACGTGACGACACGGCCGGGATTCTGTAAAACATTCCCAGCGAGGGGCTAGATGGGTTAGGTTAGGTTATATTACGTTATAGACGTATATAATGTTCCCATCAAGAAGTGGGGCCGACCCGCGAGGAATGTTGTGAAATACTACATTCTTGATGTTAGGTTGCCTTAGGTTAGGGTATATAACGTTAAAGATGCATATAATGTCCCCACCGAGACGTACGGGACGACACGGCTGGGATTCTGTAAAACATTATCACCGAGGGGCAAAATGGGTTAGGTTAGGTTATATTACGATATAGACGTATAAAATGTGCCCACCGAGAAGTAGAGGCCGACCCGCCAGGAATGTTGGAAAATACTACATCCGTGATGTTAGGTTCCCTTAGGTTAGGATATATAATGTTATAGACGTATATAATGTCCCCACGGAAAAGTACGGGCCGACACGACCGGGATTATGTAAAACATTCCAAGCGAGGGTCTAGATGGGTTAGGTTAAGTTATATTACGATATAGACGTATATAATGTGCCCACCGAGGAGTAGGGGCCGACTCGCCAGGAATGTTGGAAAATACTACATCCGAGATGTTAAGTTGCCTTAGGTTAGGATATATAACGTTATAGTCGTATATAATGTCCGCACCGAGACATACGGGACGACACGTCCGAGATTCTGTAAAACATTAACAGCGAGGGGCTAGATGGGTTAGGTTAGGTTATATTACGTTATAGACGTATATAATGTTCCCACCGAGAAGTAGGGGCCGAACCTCCGGGAGTGTTGGACAATTCTACATCCGAGATGTTAGGTTCCCTTAGGTTAGGATATATAAAGTTATAGACGTATATAATGTCCGCGCGGAAAAGTACGGGCCGACACGACCGGGATTTTGTAAAACATTCCCAGCTAGGGCCTAGATGGGTTAAGTTAGGTTATATTACGTTATAGACGTATATAATGTTCCCACCGAGAAGTGGGGCCGACCCGCAAGGAATGTTGTGAAATACTACATCCGTGATGTTAGGTTCCCTTAGGTTAGGATATATAATGTTATAGACGTATATAATGTCCCCACGGAAAAGTACGGGCCGACACGACCGGGATTCTGTAAAACATTACCAGCGAGTGTCTAGATGGGTTAGGTTAGGTTATATTACGTTATAGACGTATATAGTGTTCCCACCGAGAAGTGGGGCCGACCCGCCAGGAATGTTGTGAAATACTACATTCGAGACGTTAGGTTGCCTTAGGTTAGGGAATATAACGTTACTGATGCATATAATGTCCCCACCGAGACGTACGGGACGACACGGCTGGGATTTTGTAAAACATTACCAGCGAGGGTCTACATGGGTTAGGTTAGGTTATATTACGATATAGATGCATATAATGTGCCCACCGAGAAGTAGGGGCCGACTCGCCAGGAATGTTGGAAAATACTACACCCTAGATGTTAAGTTGCCTTAGGTTGGGATATATAACGTTATAGACGTATAAAATGTCCGCACCGAGACATACGGGACGACACGACCGAGATTCTGTAAAACATTAACAGCGAGGGGCTAGATGGGTTAGGTTAGGTTATATTACGTTATAGACGTATATAATGTGCCCACCGATCAGTAGAGGCCGACCCGCCAGGAATGTTGGAAAATACTACATCCGAGATGTTAGGTTCCCTTAGGTTAGGATATATAATGTTATAGACGTATATAATGTCCCCACCGAGAAGTACGGGCCGACACGACCGGGATCTTGTAAAACATTACCAGCGAGTGTCTAGATGGGTTAGGTTAGGTTATATTACGGTATAGACGTATATAATGTGCCCACCGAGAAGTAGGGGCCGACCCGCCAGGAATGTTGGAAAATACTACATCTGAGATGTTAGGTTCCTTTAGGTTAAGATATATAAAGTTATAGACGTATATAATGTCCTCACGGAAGAGTACGGGCCGACACGACCGGGATTTTGTAAAACATTCCCAGCTAGGGCCTAGTTGGGTTAGATTAGGTTATATTACGTTATAGACGTATATAATGTTCCCACCGAGAATTGGCGCCGACCCGCCAGGAATGTTGTGAAATACTACATCCGCAAAGTTAGGTTCCCTTAGGTTAGGATATATAACGTTATAGACGTATATAATGTCCCCACCGAGATGTACGGGCCGACACGACCGGGATCTTGTAAAACATTACCAGCGAGTGTCTAGATGGGTTGGGTTAGGTTATATTACGGTATAGACGTATATAATGTGCCCACCGAGAAGTGGGGCCGACCCGCCAGGAATGTTGTGAAATACTACATTCGAGATGTTAGGTTGCCTTAGGTTAGGGTATATAACGTTACAGATGCATATAATGTCCCCACCGAGACGTACGGGACGACACGGCTGGGATTCTGTAAAACATTATCACCGAGGGGCAAAATGGGTTAGGTTAGGTTATATTACGATATAGACGTATATAATGTGCCCACCGAGAAGTAGAGGCCGACCCGCCAGGAATGTTGGAAAATACTACATCCGAGATGTTAGGTTCCCTTAGGTTAGGATATATAACGTTATAGACGTATATAATGTCCGCACCGAGACGTACGGGACGACACGACCGGGATTCTGTAAAACATTACCAGCGAGGGTCTAGATGGGTTAGGTTAGGTTATATTACGATATAGACGTATATAATGTGCCCACCGAGGAGTAGGGGCCGACCCGCCAGGAATGTTGGAAAATACTATAACCGAGGTTTTAAGTTGCCCTAGGTTAGGATATATAATGTTATAGACGTATATAATGTCCCCACGGAAAAGTACGGGCCGATACGACCGGGATTCTGTAAAACATTACCAGCGAGTGTCTAGATGGGTTAGGTTAGGTTATATTACGTTATAGACGTATAATGTGTTCCCACCGAGAAGTGGGGCCGACCCGCCAGGAATGTTGTGAAATACTACATTCGAGATGTTAGGTTGCCTTAGGTTAGGGAATATAACGTTACTGATGCATATAATGTCCCCACCGAGACGTACGGGACGACACGGCTGGGATTTTGTAAAACATTACCAGCGAGGGTCTACATGGGTTAGGTTAGGTTATATTACGATATAGATGTATATAATGTGCCCACCGAGAAGTAGGGGCCGACTCGCCAGGAATGTTGGAAAATACTACATCCGAGATGTTAAGTTGCCTTAGGTTAGGATATATAACGTTATAGACGTATATAATGTCCGCACCGAGACATACGGGACGACACGTCCGAGATTCTGTAAAACATTAACAGCGAGGGGCTAGATGGGTTAGGTTAGGTTATATTACGTTATAGACGTATATAATGTTCCCACCGAGAAGTAGGGGCCGAACCTCCGGGAGTGTTGGACAATTCTACATCCGAGATGTTAGGTTCCCTTAGGTTAGGATATATAAAGTTATAGACGTATATAATGTCCCCGCGGAAAAGTACGGGCCGACACGACCGGGATTTTGTAAAACATTCCCAGCTAGGGCCTAGATGGGTTAGGTTAGGTTATATTACGTTATAGACGTATATAATGTTCCCACCGAGAAGTGGGGCCGACCCGCCAGGAATTTTGTGAAATACTACATTCTAGATGTTAGGTTGCCTTAGGTTAAGGTATATAACGTTACATATGCATATAATGTCCCCACCGAGACGTACGGGACGACATGGCTGGGATTCTGTAAAACATTATCACCGAGGGGCAAAATGGGTTAGGTTAGGATATACAACGTTATAGACGTATATAATGTCCCCACCGAGAAGTACGAGCCGACACGACCGGGATTTTGTAAAACATTACCAGCCAGGGTCTATATGGGTTAGGGTAGGTTATATTACCATATAGACGTATATAATGTGCCCGCCGAGAAGTAGGGGCCGACCCGCCAGGAATTTTGGAAAATACTACATCCGAGATGTTAGGTTGCCTTAGGTTAGGGTATAAAACGATATAGCCGTATATAATGTCCGCACCGAGACGTACGGGACGACACGACCGGGATTCTGTAAAACATTACCAGCGAGGGTCTAGATGGGTTAGGTTAGGCTATATTACGATGTAGACGTATATAATGTGCCCACCGAGAAGTAGTGGCCGACCCGCCAGGAATGTTGGAAAATACTACATCCGAGATGTTAGGTTCCCTTAGGTTAGGATATATATCGTTATAGACGTATATAATGTCCCCACCGAGAAGTACGGGCCGACACGACCGCGATTTTGTAAAACATTCCTAGCGAGGGTCTAGATGGGTTAGGTTAAGTTATATTACGATATAGACGTATATAATGTGCCCACCGAGGAGTAGGGGCCGACCCGCCAGGAATGTTGGAAAATACTATAACCGAGGTTTTAAGTTGCCCTAGGTTAGGATATATAATGTTATAGACGTATATAATGTCCCCACGGAAAAGTACGGGCCGATACGACCGGGATTCTGTAAAACATTACCAGCGAGTGTCTAGATGAGTTAGGTTAGGTTATATTACGTTATAGACGTATATAGTGTTCCCACCGAGAGGTGGGGCCGACCCGCCAGGAATGTTGTGAAATACTACATTCGAGACGTTAGGTTGCCTTAGGTTAGGGAATATAACGTTACTGATGCATATAATGTCCCCACCGAGACGTACGGGACGACACGGCTGGGATTTTGTAAAACATTACCAGCGAGGGTCTACATGGGTTAGGTTAGGTTATATTACGATATAGATGTATATAATGTGCCCACCGAGAAGTAGGGGCCGACTCGCCAGGAATGTTGGAAAATACTACATCCGAGATGTTAAGTTGCCTTAGGTTAGGATATATAACGTTATAGACGTATATAATGTCCGCACCGAGACATACGGGACGACACGTCCGAGATTCTGTAAAACATTAACAGCGAGGGGCTAGATGGGTTAGGTTAGGTTATATTACGTTATAGACGTATATAATGTTCCCACCGAGAAGTAGGGGCCGAACCTCCGGGAGTGTTGGACAATTCTACATCCGAGATGTTAGGTTCCCTTAGGTTAGGATATATAAAGTTATAGACGTATATAATGTCCCCGCGGAAAAGTACGGGCCGACACGACCGGGATTTTGTAAAACATTCCCAGCTAGGGCCTAGATGGGTTAAGTTAGGTTATATTACGTTATAGACGTATATAATGTTCCCACCGAGAAGTGGGGCCGACCCGCAAGGAATGTTGTGAAATACTACATCCGCGATGTTAGGTTCCCTTAGTTTAGGATATATAACGTTAAAGACGTACATAATGTCCCCACCGAGAAGTACGGGCCGACACGACCGGGATCTTGTAAAACATTACCAGCGAGTGTCTAGATGGGTTGGGTTAGGTTATATTACGGTATAGGCGTATATAATGTGCCCACGGAGAAGTGGGGCCGACCCGCCAGGAATGTTGTGAAATACTACATTCGAGATGTTAGGTTGCCTTAGGTTAGGGTATATAACGTTACAGATGCATATAATGTCCCCACCGAGACGTACGGGACGACACGGCTGGGATTCTGTAAAACATTATCACTGAGGGGCAAAATGGGTTAGGTTAGGTTATATTACGGTATAGGCGTATATAATGTGCCCACGGAGAAGTGGGGCCGACCCGCCAGGAATGTTGGAAAATACTATATCCGAGGTTTTAAGTTGCCTTAGGTAAGGATTTATAAAGTTATAGACGTATATAATGCCCGCACCAAGACGTACGTGACGACACGGCCGGGATTCTGTAAAACATTACCAGCGAGGGGCTAGATGGGTTAGGTTAGGTTATATTACGATATAGACGTATATAATGTTCCCACCGAGAAGTAGGGGCCGAACCCCCGGCAATGTTGGAAAATACTACATCTGAGATGTTAGGTTCCTTTAGGTTAGGATATATAAAGTTATAGACGTATATAATGTCCCCACGGAAGAGTACGGGCCGACACGACCGGGATTTTGTAAAACATTCCCAGCTAGGGCCTAGTTGGGTTAGATTAGGTTATATTACGTTATAGACGTATATAATGTTCCCACCGAGAATTGGCGCCGACCCGCCAGGAATGTTGTGAAATACTACATCCGCAAAGTTAGGTTCCCTTAGGTTAGGATATATAACGTTATAGACGTATATAATGTCCCCACCGAGATGTACGGGCCGACACGACCGGGATTTTGTAAGACATTACCAGCCAGGGTCTAGATGGGTTAGGTTAGGATATATTACGATATAGACGTATATAATATGCCCACCGAGAAGTAGGGGCCGAATCCCCGGCAATGTTGGAAAATACTACATCTGATATGTTAGGTTCCTTTAGGTTAGGATATATAAAGTTATAGACGTATATAATGTCCCCACGGAAGAGTACGGGCCGACACGACCGGGATTTTGTAAAACATTCCCAGCTAGGGGCTAGTTGGGTTAGGTTAGGTTATATTACGTTATAGACGTATATAATGTTCCCACCGATAATTGGCGCCGACCCGCCAGGAATGTTGTGAAATACTACATCCGCGATGTTAGGTTCCCTTAGGTTAGTATATATAACGTTATAGACGTATATAATGTCCCCACCGAGAAGTACGGGCCGACACGACCGCGATTTTGTAAAACATTACCAGCCAGGGTCTAGATGGGTTAGGTTAGGTTATATTACGATATAGACGTATATAATGTGCCCGCCGAGAAGTAGGGGCCGACCCGCCAGGAATGTTGGAAAATACTACATCCGAGATGTTAGGTTCCCTTAGGTTAGGATATATAAAGTTATAGACGTATATAATGCCCGCACCAAGACGTACGTGACGACACGGCCGGGATTCTGTAAAACATTCCCAGCGAGGGGCTAGATGGGTTAGGTTAGGTTATATTACGTTATAGACGTATATAATGTTCCCACCGAGAAGTGGGGCCGACCCGCCAGGAATGTTGTGAAATACTACATTCTAGATGTTAGGTTGCCTTAGGTTAGGGTATATAACGTTACAGATGCATATAATGTCCCCACCGAGACGTACGGGACGACACGGCTGGCATTCGGTTAAACATTATCACCGAGGGGCAAAATGGGTTAGGTTAGGTTATATTACGATATAGACGTATATAATGTGCCCACCGAGAAGTAGAGGGCGACCCGCCAGGAATGTTGGAAAATACTACATCCGTGATGTTAGGTTCCCTTAGGTTAGGATATATAATGTTATAGACGTATATAATGTCCCCACGGAAAAGTACGGGCCGACACGACCGGCATTATGTAAAACATTCCAAGCGAGGGTCTAGATGGGTTAGGTTAAGTTATATTACGATATAGACGTATATAATGTGCCCACCGAGGAGTAGGGGCCGACCCGCAAGGAATGTTGTGAAATACTACATCCGCGATGTTAGGTTCCCTTAGTTTAGGATATATAACGTTAAAGACGTACATAATGTCCCCACCGAGAAGTACGGGCCGACACGACCGGGATCTTGTAAAACATTACCAGCGAGTGTCTAGATGGGTTGGGTTAGGTTATATTACGGTATAGACGTATATAATGTGCCCACCGAGAAGTGGGGCCGACCCGCCAGGAATGTTGTGAAATACTACATTCGAGATGTTAGGTTGCCTTAGGTTAGGGTATATAACGTTACAGATGCATATAATGTCCCCACCGAGACGTACGGGACGACACGACCGGGATTCTGTAAAACATTACCAGCGAGGGTCTAGATGGGTTAGGTTAGGCTATATTACGATGTAGACGTATATAATGTGCCCACCGAGAAGTAGTGGCCGACCCGCCAGGAATGTTGGAAAATACTACATCCGAGATGTTAGGTTCCCTTAGGTTAGGATATATATCGTTATAGACGTATATAATGTCCGCACCGAGAAGTACGGGCCGACACGACCGAGATTTTGTAAAACATTACCAGCGAGGGTCTAGATGGGTTAGGATAGGTTATATTACGATATAGACGTTTATAATGTGCCCACCGGGAAGTAGGGGCCGACCGGCCAGGATTGTTGGAAATTACTACACCCGAGATGTTAGGTTCCCTTAGGTTAGGATATATAAAGTTATAGACGTATATAATGTCCCCACGGAAGGGTACGGGCAGACACGACCGGGATTTTGTAAAACATTCCCAGCTAGGGGCTAGATGGGTTAGGTTAGGTTATATTACGATATAGACGTATATAATGTGCCCACCGAGAAGTAGGGGCCGACCCGCCAGGAATGTTGTGAAATACCTAAATCCGAGATGTTAGGTTCCCTTAGTTTAGGATATATAACGTTATTGACGTATATAATGTCCCCACCGAGAAGTACGGGCCGACACGACCGCGATTTTGTAAAACAATACCAGCCAGGGTCTAGATGGGTTAGGTTAGGATATATTACGATATAGACGTATATAATGTGCCCGCCGAGAAGTAGGGGCCGAACCCCCGGCAATGTTGGAAAATACTACATCTGAGATGTTAAGTTCCTTTCGGTTAGGACATATAAAGTTATAGACGTATATAATGTCCCCACGGAAGAGTACGGGAGGTCACGACCGGGATTTTGTAAAACATTCCCAGCTAGGGGCTAGTTGGGTTAGGTTAGGTTATATTACGTTATAGACGTATATAATGTTCCCACCGAGAATTGGCGCCGACCCGCCAGGAATGTTGTGAAATACTACATCCGCGACGTTAGGTTCCCTTAGGTTAGTATATATAACGTTATAGACGTATATAATGTCCCCACCGAGAAGTACGGGCCGACACGACCGCGATATTGTATAACATTACCACCCAGGGTCTAGATGGGTTAGGTTAGGATATATTACGATATAGACGTATATAATGTGCCCGCCGAGAAGTAGGGGCCGAACCGCCAGGAATGTTGGAAAATACTACATCCGAGATGTTAGGTTCCCTTAGGTTAGGATATATAAAGTTATAGATGTATATAATGCCCGCACCAAGACGTACGTGACGACACGGCCGGGATTCTGTAAAACATTACCAGCGAGGGGCTAGATGGGTTAGGTTAGGTTATATTACGTTATAGACGTATATAATGTTCCCACCGAGAAGTGGGGCCGACCCGCCAGGAATGTTGTGAAATACTACATTCTAGATGTTAGGTTGCCTTAGATTAGGGTATATAACGTTACAGATGCATACAATGTCCCTACCGAGACGTACGGGACGATACGCCGGGATTCTGTAAATCATAATCACCGAGGGGCAAAATGGATTAGGTTAGGTTATAATACGATATAGACGTATATAATGTCCCCTCCGAGAAGTAGGGGCCGTCACGCCTGGAATGTTGTAAAATACAACATTCGAGATGTTAGGCCGCCTTAGGTTAGGATATATAACTTCATAGACGTATATAATGTCCGCACCGAGACGTAAGGGACGACACGACCGGGATTCTGTAAAACATTAACAGCGAGGGGCTAGATGGGTTAGGTTAGGTTATATTACGTTATAGACGTATATAATGTTCCCACCGAGAAGTAGGGGCCGAACCTCCGGGAGTGTTGGACAATTCTACATCCGAGATGTTAGGTTCCCTTAGGTTAGGATATATAAAGTTATAGACGTATATAATGTCCCCGCGGAAAAGTACGGGCCGACACGACCGGGATTTTGTAAAACATTCCCAGCTAGGGCCTAGATGGGTTAAGTTAGGTTATATTACGTTATAGACGTATATAATGTTCCCACCGAGAAGTGGGGCCGACCCGCAAGGAATGTTGTGAAATACTACATCCGCGATGTTAGGTTCCCTTAGTTTAGGATATATAACGTTAAAGACGTACATAATGTCCCCACCGAGAAGTACGGGCCGACACGACCGGGATCTTGTAAAACATTACCAGCGAGTGTCTAGATGGGTTGGGTTAGGTTATATTACGGTATAGGCGTATATAATGTGCCCACGGAGAAGTGGGGCCGACCCGCCAGGAATGTTGTGAAATACTACATTCGAGATGTTAGGTTGCCTTAGGTTAGGGTATATAACGTTACAGATGCATATAATGTCCCCACCGAGACGTACGGGACGACACGGCTGGGATTCTGTAAAACATTATCACTGAGGGGCAAAATGGGTTAGGTTAGGTTATATTACGATATAGACGTATATAATGTGCCCACCGAGAAGTAGAGGCCGACCCGCCAGGAATGTTGGAAAATACTACATCCGAGATGTTAGGTTCCCTTAGGTTAGGATATATAACGTTATAGACGTATATAATGTCCGCACCGAGACGTACGGGACGACACGACCGGGATTCTGTAAAGCATTACCAGCGAGGGTCTAGATGGGTTAGGTTAGGTTATATTACGATATAGACGTATATAGTGTTCCCACCGAGAGGTGGGGCCGACCCGCCAGGAATGTTGTGAAATACTACATTCGAGACGTTAGGTTGCCTTAGGTTAGGGAATATAACGTTACTGATGCATATAATGTCCCCACCGAGACGTACGGGACGACACGGCTGGGATTTTGTAAAACATTACCAGCGAGGGTCTACATGGGTTAGGTTAGGTTATATTACGATATAGATGTATATAATGTGCCCACCGAGAAGTAGGGGCCGACTCGCCAGGAATGTTGGAAAATACTACATCCGAGATGTTAAGTTGCCTTAGGTTAGGATATATAACGTTATAGACGTATATAATGTCCGCACCGAGACATACGGGACGACACGTCCGAGATTCTGTAAAACATTAACAGCGAGGGGCTAGATGGGTTAGGTTAGGTTATATTACGTTATAGACGTATATAATGTTCCCACCGAGAAGTAGGGGCCGAACCTCCGGGAGTGTTGGACAATTCTACATCCGAGATGTTAGGTTCCCTTAGGTTAGGATATATAAAGTTATAGACGTATATAATGTCCCCGCGGAAAAGTACGGGCCGACACGACCGGGATTTTGTAAAACATTCCCAGCTAGGGCCTAGATGGGTTAAGTTAGGTTATATTACGTTATAGACGTATATAATGTTCCCACCGAGAAGTGGGGCCGACCCGCAAGGAATGTTGTGAAATACTACATCCGCGATGTTAGGTTCCCTTAGTTTAGGATATATAACGTTAAAGACGTACATAATGTCCCCACCGAGAAGTACGGGCCGACACGACCGGGATCTTGTAAAACATTACCAGCGAGTGTCTAGATGGGTTGGGTTAGGTTATATTACGGTATAGGCGTATATAATGTGCCCACGGAGAAGTGGGGCCGACCCGCCAGGAATGTTGTGAAATACTACATTCGAGATGTTAGGTTGCCTTAGGTTAGGGTATATAACGTTACAGATGCATATAATGTCCCCACCGAGACGTACGGGACGACACGGCTGGGATTCTGTAAAACATTATCACTGAGGGGCAAAATGGGTTAGGTTAGGTTATATTACGGTATAGGCGTATATAATGTGCCCACGGAGAAGTGGGGCCGACCCGCCAGGAATGTTGGAAAATACTATATCCGAGGTTTTAAGTTGCCTTAGGTAAGGATTTATAAAGTTATAGACGTATATAATGCCCGCACCAAGACGTACGTGACGACACGGCCGGGATTCTGTAAAACATTACCAGCGAGGGGCTAGATGGGTTAGGTTAGGTTATATTACGATATAGACGTATATAATGTTCCCACCGAGAAGTAGGGGCCGAACCCCCGGCAATGTTGGAAAATACTACATCTGAGATGTTAGGTTCCTTTAGGTTAGGATATATAAAGTTATAGACGTATATAATGTCCCCACGGAAGAGTACGGGCCGACACGACCGGGATTTTGTAAAACATTCCCAGCTAGGGCCTAGTTGGGTTAGATTAGGTTATATTACGTTATAGACGTATATAATGTTCCCACCGAGAATTGGCGCCGACCCGCCAGGAATGTTGTGAAATACTACATCCGCAAAGTTAGGTTCCCTTAGGTTAGGATATATAACGTTATAGACGTATATAATGTCCCCACCGAGATGTACGGGCCGACACGACCGGGATTTTGTAAGACATTACCAGCCAGGGTCTAGATGGGTTAGGTTAGGATATATTACGATATAGACGTATATAATATGCCCACCGAGAAGTAGGGGCCGAATCCCCGGCAATGTTGGAAAATACTACATCTGATATGTTAGGTTCCTTTAGGTTAGGATATATAAAGTTATAGACGTATATAATGTCCCCACGGAAGAGTACGGGCCGACACGACCGGGATTTTGTAAAACATTCCCAGCTAGGGGCTAGTTGGGTTAGGTTAGGTTATATTACGTTATAGACGTATATAATGTTCCCACCGATAATTGGCGCCGACCCGCCAGGAATGTTGTGAAATACTACATCCGCGATGTTAGGTTCCCTTAGGTTAGTATATATAACGTTATAGACGTATATAATGTCCCCACCGAGAAGTACGGGCCGACACGACCGCGATTTTGTAAAACATTACCAGCCAGGGTCTAGATGGGTTAGGTTAGGTTATATTACGATATAGACGTATATAATGTGCCCGCCGAGAAGTAGGGGCCGACCCGCCAGGAATGTTGGAAAATACTACATCCGAGATGTTAGGTTCCCTTAGGTTAGGATATATAAAGTTATAGACGTATATAATGCCCGCACCAAGACGTACGTGACGACACGGCCGGGATTCTGTAAAACATTCCCAGCGAGGGGCTAGATGGGTTAGGTTAGGTTATATTACGTTATAGACGTATATAATGTTCCCACCGAGAAGTGGGGCCGACCCGCCAGGAATGTTGTGAAATACTACATTCTAGATGTTAGGTTGCCTTAGGTTAGGGTATATAACGTTACAGATGCATATAATGTCCCCACCGAGACGTACGGGACGACACGGCTGGCATTCTGTTAAACATTATCACCGAGGGGCAAAATGGGTTAGGTTAGGTTATATTACGATATAGACGTATATAATGTGCCCACCGAGAAGTAGAGGGCGACCCGCCAGGAATGTTGGAAAATACTACATCCGTGATGTTAGGTTCCCTTAGGTTAGGATATATAATGTTATAGACGTATATAATGTCCCCACGGAAAAGTACGGGCCGACACGACCGGCATTATGTAAAACATTCCAAGCGAGGGTCTAGATGGGTTAGGTTAAGTTATATTACGATATAGACGTATATAATGTGCCCACCGAGGAGTAGGGGCCGACTCGCCAGGAATGTTGGAAAATACTACATCCGAGATGTTAGGTTCCCTTAGGTTAGGATATATAAAGTTATAGACGTATATAATGTCCCCGCGGAAAAGTACGGGCCGACACGACCGGGATTTTGTAAAACATTCCCAGCTAGGGCCTAGATGGGTTAAGTTAGGTTATATTACGTTATAGACGTATATAATGTTCCCACCGAGAAGTGGGGCCGACCCGCAAGGAATGTTGTGAAATACTACATCCGCGATGTTAGGTTCCCTTAGTTTAGGATATATAACGTTAAAGACGTACATAATGTCCCCACCGAGAAGTACGGGCCGACACGACCGGGATCTTGTAAAACATTACCAGCGAGTGTCTAGATGGGTTGGGTTAGGTTATATTACGGTATAGACGTATATAATGTGCCCACCGAGAAGTGGGGCCGACCCGCCAGGAATGTTGTGAAATACTACATTCGAGATGTTAGGTTGCCTTAGGTTAGGGTATATAACGTTACAGATGCATATAATGTCCCCACCGAGACGTACGGGACGACACGACCGGGATTCTGTAAAACATTACCAGCGAGGGTCTAGATGGGTTAGGTTAGGCTATATTACGATGTAGACGTATATAATGTGCCCACCGAGAAGTAGTGGCCGACCCGCCAGGAATGTTGGAAAATACTACATCCGAGATGTTAGGTTCCCTTAGGTTAGGATATATATCGTTATAGACGTATATAATGTCCGCACCGAGAAGTACGGGCCGACACGACCGAGATTTTGTAAAACATTACCAGCGAGGGTCTAGATGGGTTAGGATAGGTTATATTACGATATAGACGTTTATAATGTGCCCACCGGGAAGTAGGGGCCGACCGGCCAGGATTGTTGGAAATTACTACACCCGAGATGTTAGGTTCCCTTAGGTTAGGATATATAAAGTTATAGACGTATATAATGTCCCCACGGAAGGGTACGGGCAGACACGACCGGGATTTTGTAAAACATTCCCAGCTAGGGGCTAGATGGGTTAGGTTAGGTTATATTACGATATAGACGTATATAATGTGCCCACCGAGAAGTAGGGGCCGACCCGCCAGGAATGTTGTGAAATACCTAAATCCGAGATGTTAGGTTCCCTTAGTTTAGGATATATAACGTTATTGACGTATATAATGTCCCCACCGAGAAGTACGGGCCGACACGACCGCGATTTTGTAAAACAATACCAGCCAGGGTCTAGATGGGTTAGGTTAGGATATATTACGATATAGACGTATATAATGTGCCCGCCGAGAAGTAGGGGCCGAACCCCCGGCAATGTTGGAAAATACTACATCTGAGATGTTAAGTTCCTTTCGGTTAGGATATATAAAGTTATAGACGTATATAATGTCCCCACGGAAGAGTACGGGAGGTCACGACCGGGATTTTGTAAAACATTCCCAGCTAGGGGCTAGTTGGGTTAGGTTAGGTTATATTACGTTATAGACGTATATAATGTTCCCACCGAGAATTGGCGCCGACCCGCCAGGAATGTTGTGAAATACTACATCCGCGACGTTAGGTTCCCTTAGGTTAGTATATATAACGTTATAGACGTATATAATGTCCCCACCGAGAAGTACGGGCCGACACGACCGCGATATTGTATAACATTACCACCCAGGGTCTAGATGGGTTAGGTTAGGATATATTACGATATAGACGTATATAATGTGCCCGCCGAGAAGTAGGGGCCGAACCGCCAGGAATGTTGGAAAATACTACATCCGAGATGTTAGGTTCCCTTAGGTTAGGATATATAAAGTTATAGATGTATATAATGCCCGCACCAAGACGTACGTGACGACACGGCCGGGATTCTGTAAAACATTACCAGCGAGGGGCTAGATGGGTTAGGTTAGGTTATATTACGTTATAGACGTATATAATGTTCCCACCGAGAAGTGGGGCCGACCCGCCAGGAATGTTGTGAAATACTACATTCTAGATGTTAGGTTGCCTTAGATTAGGGTATATAACGTTACAGATGCATACAATGTCCCTACCGAGACGTACGGGACGATACGCCGGGATTCTGTAAATCATAATCACCGAGGGGCAAAATGGATTAGGTTAGGTTATAATACGATATAGACGTATATAATGTCCCCTCCGAGAAGTAGGGGCCGTCACGCCTGGAATGTTGTAAAATACAACATTCGAGATGTTATGCCGCCTTAGGTTAGGATATATAACTTCATAGACGTATATAATGTCCGCACCGAGACGTAAGGGACGACACGACCGGGATTCTGTAAAACATTAACAGCGAGGGGCTAGATGGGTTAGGTTAGGTTATATTACGTTATAGACGTATATAATGTTCCCACCGAGAAGTAGGGGCCGAACCTCCGGGAGTGTTGGACAATTCTACATCCGAGATGTTAGGTTCCCTTAGGTTAGGATATATAAAGTTATAGACGTATATAATGTCCCCGCGGAAAAGTACGGGCCGACACGACCGGGATTTTGTAAAACATTCCCAGCTAGGGCCTAGATGGGTTAAGTTAGGTTATATTACGTTATAGACGTATATAATGTTCCCACCGAGAAGTGGGGCCGACCCGCAAGGAATGTTGTGAAATACTACATCCGCGATGTTAGGTTCCCTTAGTTTAGGATATATAACGTTAAAGACGTACATAATGTCCCCACCGAGAAGTACGGGCCGACACGACCGGGATCTTGTAAAACATTACCAGCGAGTGTCTAGATGGGTTGGGTTAGGTTATATTACGGTATAGGCGTATATAATGTGCCCACGGAGAAGTGGGGCCGACCCGCCAGGAATGTTGTGAAATACTACATTCGAGATGTTAGGTTGCCTTAGGTTAGGGTATATAACGTTACAGATGCATATAATGTCCCCACCGAGACGTACGGGACGACACGGCTGGGATTCTGTAAAACATTATCACTGAGGGGCAAAATGGGTTAGGTTAGGTTATATTACGATATAGACGTATATAATGTGCCCACCGAGAAGTAGAGGCCGACCCGCCAGGAATGTTGGAAAATACTACATCCGAGATGTTAGGTTCCCTTAGGTTAGGATATATAACGTTATAGACGTATATAATGTCCGCACCGAGACGTACGGGACGACACGACCGGGATTCTGTAAAGCATTACCAGCGAGGGTCTAGATGGGTTAGGTTAGGTTATATTACGATATAGACGTATATAATGTGCCCACCGAGAAGTAGGGGCCGAACCGCCAGGAATATTGGAAAATACTACATCCGAGACGTTAGGTTCCCTTAGGTTAGGATATATAACGTTATTGACGTATATAATGTCCCAACCGAGAAGTACGGGCCGACACGACCGTGATTTTGTAAAACATTACCAGCGAGGGTCTAGATGGGTTAGGTTAGGTTATATTACGATATAGACGTATATAATGTGCCCACCGAGAAGTAGGGGCCGACCCTCCAGGAATGTTGTGAAATACCTAAATCCGAGACGTGAGGTTCCCTTAGTTTAGGATATATAACGTTATTGACGTATATAATGTCCCCACCGAGAAGTACGGGCCGACACGACCGCGATTTTGTAAAACAATACCAGCCAGGGTCTAGATGGGTTAGGTTAGGTTATATTACGATATAGACGTATATAATGTGCCCGCCGAGAAGTAGGGGCCGACCCGCCAGGAATGTTGGAAAATACTATATCCGAGGTTTTAAGTTGCCTTAGGTAAGGATTTATAAAGTTATAGACGTATATAATGCCCGCACCAAGACGTACGTGACGACACGGCCGGGATTCTGTAAAACATTACCAGCGAGGGGCTAGATGGGTTAGGTTAGGTTATATTACGATATAGACGTATATAATGTTCCCACCGAGAAGTAGGGGCCGAACCCCCGGCAATGTTGGAAAATACTACATCTGAGATGTTAGGTTCCTTTAGGTTAGGATATATAAAGTTATAGACGTATATAATGTCCCCACGGAAGAGTACGGGCCGACACGACCGGGATTTTGTAAAACATTCCCAGCTAGGGCCTAGTTGGGTTAGATTAGGTTATATTACGTTATAGACGTATATAATGTTCCCACCGAGAATTGGCGCCGACCCGCCAGGAATGTTGTGAAATACTACATCCGCAAAGTTAGGTTCCCTTAGGTTAGGATATATAACGTTATAGACGTATATAATGTCCCCACCGAGATGTACGGGCCGACACGACCGGGATTTTGTAAGACATTACCAGCCAGGGTCTAGATGGGTTAGGTTAGGATATATTACGATATAGACGTATATAATATGCCCACCGAGAAGTAGGGGCCGAATCCCCGGCAATGTTGGAAAATACTACATCTGATATGTTAGGTTCCTTTAGGTTAGGATATATAAAGTTATAGACGTATATAATGTCCCCACGGAAGAGTACGGGCCGACACGACCGGGATTTTGTAAAACATTCCCAGCTAGGGGCTAGTTGGGTTAGGTTAGGTTATATTACGTTATAGACGTATATAATGTTCCCACCGATAATTGGCGCCGACCCGCCAGGAATGTTGTGAAATACTACATCCGCGATGTTAGGTTCCCTTAGGTTAGTATATATAACGTTATAGACGTATATAATGTCCCCACCGAGAAGTACGGGCCGACACGACCGCGATTTTGTAAAACATTACCAGCCAGGGTCTAGATGGGTTAGGTTAGGTTATATTACGATATAGACGTATATAATGTGCCCGCCGAGAAGTAGGGGCCGACCCGCCAGGAATGTTGGAAAATACTACATCCGAGATGTTAGGTTCCCTTAGGTTAGGATATATAAAGTTATAGACGTATATAATGCCCGCACCAAGACGTACGTGACGACACGGCCGGGATTCTGTAAAACATTCCCAGCGAGGGGCTAGATGGGTTAGGTTAGGTTATATTACGTTATAGACGTATATAATGTTCCCACCGAGAAGTGGGGCCGACCCGCCAGGAATGTTGTGAAATACTACATTCTAGATGTTAGGTTGCCTTAGGTTAGGGTATATAACGTTACAGATGCATATAATGTCCCCACCGAGACGTACGGGACGACACGGCTGGCATTCTGTTAAACATTATCGCCGAGGGGCAAAATGGGTTAGGTTAGGTTATATTACGATATAGACGTATATAATGTGCCCACCGAGAAGTAGAGGGCGACCCGCCAGGAATGTTGGAAAATACTACATCCGTGATGTTAGGTTCCCTTAGGTTAGGATATATAATGTTATAGACGTATATAATGTCCCCACGGAAAAGTACGGGCCGACACGACCGGCATTATGTAAAACATTCCAAGCGAGGGTCTAGATGGGTTAGGTTAAGTTATATTACGATATAGACGTATATAATGTGCCCACCGAGGAGTAGGGGCCGACTCGCCAGGAATGTTGGAAAATACTACATCCGAGATGTTAGGTTCCCTTAGGTTAGGATATATAAAGTTATAGACGTATATAATGTCCCCGCGGAAAAGTACGGGCCGACACGACCGGGATTTTGTAAAACATTCCCAGCTAGGGCCTAGATGGGTTAAGTTAGGTTATATTACGTTATAGACGTATATAATGTTCCCACCGAGAAGTGGGGCCGACCCGCAAGGAATGTTGTGAAATACTACATCCGCGATGTTAGGTTCCCTTAGTTTAGGATATATAACGTTAAAGACGTACATAATGTCCCCACCGAGAAGTACGGGCCGACACGACCGGGATCTTGTAAAACATTACCAGCGAGTGTCTAGATGGGTTGGGTTAGGTTATATTACGGTATAGACGTATATAATGTGCCCACCGAGAAGTGGGGCCGACCCGCCAGGAATGTTGTGAAATACTACATTCGAGATGTTAGGTTGCCTTAGGTTAGGGTATATAACGTTACAGATGCATATAATGTCCCCACCGAGACGTACGGGACGACACGACCGGGATTCTGTAAAACATTACCAGCGAGGGTCTAGATGGGTTAGGTTAGGCTATATTACGATGTAGACGTATATAATGTGCCCACCGAGAAGTAGTGGCCGACCCGCCAGGAATGTTGGAAAATACTACATCCGAGATGTTAGGTTCCCTTAGGTTAGGATATATATCGTTATAGACGTATATAATGTCCGCACCGAGAAGTACGGGCCGACACGACCGAGATTTTGTAAAACATTACCAGCGAGGGTCTAGATGGGTTAGGATAGGTTATATTACGATATAGACGTTTATAATGTGCCCACCGGGAAGTAGGGGCCGACCGGCCAGGATTGTTGGAAATTACTACACCCGAGATGTTAGGTTCCCTTAGGTTAGGATATATAAAGTTATAGACGTATATAATGTCCCCACGGAAGGGTACGGGCAGACACGACCGGGATTTTGTAAAACATTCCCAGCTAGGGGCTAGATGGGTTAGGTTAGGTTATATTACGATATAGACGTATATAATGTGCCCACCGAGAAGTAGGGGCCGACCCGCCAGGAATGTTGTGAAATACCTAAATCCGAGATGTTAGGTTCCCTTAGTTTAGGATATATAACGTTATTGACGTATATAATGTCCCCACCGAGAAGTACGGGCCGACACGACCGCGATTTTGTAAAACAATACCAGCCAGGGTCTAGATGGGTTAGGTTAGGCTATATTACGATATAGACGTATATAATGTGCCTGCCGAGAAGTAGGGGCCGAACCCCCGGCAATGTTGGAAAATACTACATCTGAGATGTTAAGTTCCTTTCGGTTAGGATATATAAAGTTATAGACGTATATAATGTCCCCACGGAAGAGTACGGGAGGTCACGACCGGGATTTTGTAAAACATTCCCAGCTAGGGGCTAGTTGGGTTAGGTTAGGTTATATTACGTTATAGACGTATATAATGTTCCCACCGAGAATCGGCGCCGACCCGCCAGGAATGTTGTGAAATACTACATCCGCGACGTTAGGTTCCCTTAGGTTAGTATATATAACGTTATAGACGTATATAATGTCCCCACCGAGAAGTACGGGCCGACACGACCGCGATATTGTATAACATTACCAGCCAGGGTCTAGATGGGTTAGGTTAGGATATATTACGATATAGACGTATATAATGTGCCCGCCGAGAAGTAGGGGCCGAACCGCCAGGAATGTTGGAAAATACTACATCCGAGATGTTAGGTTCCCTTAGGTTAGGATATATAAAGTTATAGATGTATATAATGCCCGCACCAAGACGTACGTGACGACACGGCCGGGATTCTGTAAAACATTACCAGCGAGGGGCTAGATGGGTTAGGTTAGGTTATATTACGTTATAGACGTATATAATGATCCCACCGAGAAGTGGGGCCGACCCGCCAGGAATGTTGTGAAATACTACATTCTAGATGTTAGGTTGCCTTAGATTAGGGTATATAACGTTACAGATGCATACAATGTCCCTACCGAGACGTACGGGACGACACGCCGGGATTCTGTAAATCATAATCACCGAGGGGCAAAATGGATTAGGTTAGGTTATAATACGATATAGACGTATATAATGTCCCCTCCGAGAAGTAGGGGCCGTCACGCCTGGAATGTTGTAAAATACAACATTCGAGATGTTATGCCGCCTTAGGTTAGGATATATAACTTCATAGACGTATATAATGTCCGCACCGAGACGTAAGGGACGACACGACCGGGATTCTGTAAAACATTCCCAGCTAGGGGCTAGATGGGTTAGGTTAGGTTATATTACGTTATAGACGTATATAATGTGCCCACCGAGAAGTAGGGACCGAACCTCCGGGATTGTTGGACAATTCTACATCCGAGATGTTAGGTTCCCTTAGGTTAGGATATATAAAGTTATAGACGTATATAATGTCCCCACGGAGAAGTACGGGCCGACACGACCGGGATTTTGTAAAACATTCCCAGCTAGGGCCTAGATGGGTTAAGTTAGGTTATAATACGTTATAGACGTATATAATGTTCCCACCGAGAAGTGGGGCCGACCCGCAAGGAATGTTGTGAAACACTACATCCGCGATGTTAGGTTCCCTTAGTTTAGGATATATAACGTTAAAGACGTATATAATGTCCCCACCGAGAAGTACGGGCCGACACGACCGGGATCTTGTAAAACATTACCAGCGAGTGTCTAGATGGGTTAGGTTAGGTTATATTACGGTATAGACGTATATAATGTGCCCACCGAGAAGTAGGGGCCGACCCGCCAGGAATGTTGGAAAATACTACATCAGAGATGTTAGGTTCCCTTAGGCTAGGATATATAAAGTTATAGACGTATATAATGTCCCCACGGAAAAGTACGGGCCGACATGAACGGGATTTTGTAAAACATTCCCAGCTAGGGCCTACATGGGTTAAGTTAGGTTATATTACGTTATAGACGTATATAATGTTCCCACCGAGAAGTGGGGCCGACCCGCAAGGAATGTTGTGAAATACTACATCCGCGATGTTAGGTTCCCTTAGTTTAGGATATATAACGTTAAAGACGTATATAATGTCCCCACCGAGACGTACGGGACGACACGGCTGGGATTCTGTAAAACATTATCACCGAGGGGCAAAATGGGTTAGGTTAGGTTATATTACGATATAGACGTATATAATGTGCCCACCGAGAAGTAGAGGCCGACCCGCCAGGAATGTTGGAAAATACTACATCCGAGATGTTAGGTTCCCTTATGTTAGGATATATAACGTTATAGACGTATATAATGTGCGCACCGAGACGTACGGGACGACACGACCGGGATTCTGTAAAACATTACCAGCGAGGGTCTAGATGGGTTAAGTTAGGTTATATTACGTTATAGACGTATATAATGTTCCCACCGAGAAGTGGGGCCGACCCGCAAGGAATGTTGTGAAATACTACATCCGCGATGTTAGGTTCCCTTAGTTTAGGATATATAACGTTAAAGACGTATATAATGTCCCCACCGAGAAGTACGGGCCGACACGTCCGGGATCTTGTAAAACATTACCAGCGACTGTCTAGATGGGTTAGGTTAGGTTATATTACGGTATAGACGTATATAATGTGCCCACCGAGAAGTAGGGGCCGACCCGCCAGGAATGTTGGAAAATACTACATCAGAGATGTTAGGTTCCCTTAGGCTAGGATATATAAAGTTATAGACGTATATAATGTCCGCACGGAAAATTACAGGCCGACATGAACGGGATTTTGTAAAACATTCCCAGCTAGGGCCCAGATGGGTTAGGTTAGGTTATATTACGTTATAGACGTATATAATGTTCCCACCGAGAAGTGGGGCCGACCCGCCAGGAATGTTGTGAAATACTACATTCGAGATGTTAGGTTGCCTTAAGTTAGGGTATATAACGTTACAGATGCATATAATGTCCCCACCGAGACGTACGGGACGACACGGCTGGGATTCTGTAAAACATTATCACCGAGGGGCAAAATGGGTTAGGTTAGGTTATATTACGATATAGACGTATATAATGTGCCCACCGAGAAGTAGAGGCCGACCCGCCAGGAATGTTGGAAAATACTACATCCGAGATGTTAGGTTCCCTTATGTTAGGATATATAACGTTATAGACGTATATAATGTCCGCACCGAGACGTACGGGACGACACGACCGGGATTCTGTAAAACATTACCAGCGAGGGTCTAGATGGGTTGGGTTAGGTTATATTACGATATAGACGTATATAATGTGCCCACCGAGAAGTAGGGGCCGAACCGCCAGGAATGTTGGAAAATACTACATCCGAGATGTTAGGTTCCTTTAGGTTAGCATATATAAAGTTATAGACGTATATAATGTCCCCACGGAAGGGTACGGGCCGACACGACCGGGATTTTGTAAAACATTCCCAGCTAGGGGCTAGTTGGGTTAGGTTAGGTTATATTACGTTACAGACGTATATAATGTTCCCACCGGGAATTGGCGCCGACCCGCCAGGAATGTTGGAAAATACTGCATCCGAGATGTTAGGTTCCCTTAGGTTAGGATATATATCGTTATAGACGTATATAATGTCCGCACCGAGAAGTACGGGCCGACACGACCGGGATTTTGTAAAACATTCCCAGCGAGGGTCTAGATGGGTTAGGTTAGGTTATATTACGATATAGACGTTTATAATGTGCCCACCGAGAAGTAGGGGCCGACCCGCCAGGATTGTTGGAAAATACTACACCCGAGATGTTAGGTTCCCTTAGGTTAGGATATATAAAGTTATAGACGTATATAATGTCCCCACGGAAGAGTACGGGCAGACACGACCGGGATTTTGTAAAACATTCCCAGCTAGGGGCTAGATGGGTTAGGTTAGGTTATATTACGATATAGACGTATATAATGTGCCCACCGGGAAGTAGGGGCCGACACGCCAGGAATGTTGTGAAATACCTACATCCGAGATGTTAGGTTCCCTTAGGTTAGGATATATAACGTTATTGTCGTATATAATGTCCCAACCGAGAAGTACGGGCCGACACGACCGGGATTTTGTAAAACATTACCAGCGAGGGTCTAGATGGGTTAGGTTAGGTTATATTACGATATAGACGTATATAATGTGCCCACCGAGAAGTAGGGGCCGAGTCCCCGGCTATGTTGGGAAATACTACATCTGAGATGTTAGGTTCCTTTAGGTTAGCATATATAAAGTTATAGACGTATATAATGTCCCCACGGAAGAGTACGGGCCGACACGACCGGGATTTTGTAAAACATTCCCAGCTAGGGGCTAGTTGGGTTAGGTTAGGTTATATTACGTTATAGACGTATATAATGTTCCCACCGAGAATTGGCGCCGACCCGCCAGGAATGTTGTGAAATACTACATCCGCGATGCTAGGTTCCCTTAGGTTAGTATATATAACGTTATAGACGAATATAATGTCCCCACCGAGAAGTACGGGCCGACACGACCGCGATTTTGTAAAACATTACCAGCCAGGGTCTAGATGGGTTAGGTTAGGTTATATTACGATATAGACGTATATAATGTGCCCGCCGAGAAGTAGGGGCCGAACCCCCGGCAATGTTGGAAAATACTACATCTGAGATGTTAGGTTCCCTTAGGTTAGGATATATAAAGTTATAGATGTATATAATGCCCGCACCAAGACGTACGTGACGACACGGCCGGGATTCTGTAAAACATTACCAGCGAGGGGCTAGATGGGTTAGGTTAGGTTATATTACGTTATAGACGTATATAATGTTCCCACCGAGAAGTGGGGCCGAACGCCAGGAATGTTGTGAAATACTACATTCTAGATGTTAGGTTGCCTTAGATTAGGGTATATAACGTTACAGATGCATACAATGTCCCTACCGAGACGTACGGGACGACACGCCGGGCTTCTGTAAATCATAATCACCGAGGGGCAAAATGGATTAGGTTAGGTTATAATACGATATAGACGTATATAATGTCCCCACCGAGAAGTAGGGGCCGTCACGCCTGGAATGTTGTAAAATACAACATTCGAGATGTTAGGCCGCCTTAGGTTAGGATATATAACTTCATAGACGTATATAATGTCCGCACCGAGACGTAAGGGACGACACGACCGGGATTCTGTAAAACATTCCCAGCTAGGGGCTAGATGGGTTAGGTTAGGTTATATTACGTTATAGACGTATATAATGTGCCCACCGAGAAGTAGGGACCGAACCTCCGGGATTGTTGGACAATTCTACATCCGAGATGTTAGGTTCCCTTAGGTTAGGATATATAAAGTTATAGACGTATATAATGTCCCCACGGAGAAGTACGGGCCGACACGACCGGGATTTTGTAAAACATTCCCAGCTAGGGCCTAGATGGGTTAAGTTAGGTTATATTACGTTATAGACGTATATAATGTTCCCACCGAGAAGTGGGGCCGACCCGCAAGGAATGTTGTGAAACACTACATCCGCGATGTTAGGTTCCCTTAGTTTAGGATATATAACGTTAAAGACGTATATAATGTCCCCACCGAGAAGTACGGGCCGACACGACCGGGATCTTGTAAAACATTACCAGCGAGTGTCTAGATGGGTTAGGTTAGGTTATATTACGGTATAGACGTATATAATGTGCCCACCGAGAAGTAGGGGCCGACCCGCCAGGAATGTTGGAAAATACTACATCAGAGATGTTAGGTTCCCTTAGGCTAGGATATATAAAGTTATAGACGTATATAATGTCCCCACGGAAAAGTACGGGCCGACATGAACGGGATTTTGTAAAACATTCCCAGCTAGGGCCTACATGGGTTAAGTTAGGTTATATTACGTTATAGACGTATATAATGTTCCCACCGAGAAGTGGGGCCGACCCGCAAGGAATGTTGTGAAATACTACATCCGCGATGTTAGGTTCCCTTAGTTTAGGATATATAACGTTAAAGACGTATATAATGTCCCCACCGAGACGTACGGGACGACACGGCTGGGATTCTGTAAAACATTATCACCGAGGGGCAAAATGGGTTAGGTTAGGTTATATTACGATATAGACGTATATAATGTGCCCACCGAGAAGTAGAGGCCGACCCGCCAGGAATGTTGGAAAATACTACATCCGAGATGTTAGGTTCCCTTATGTTAGGATATATAACGTTATAGACGTATATAATGTGCGCACCGAGACGTACGGGACGACACGACCGGGATTCTGTAAAACATTACCAGCGAGGGTCTAGATGGGTTAAGTTAGGTTATATTACGTTATAGACGTATATAATGTTCCCACCGAGAAGTGGGGCCGACCCGCAAGGAATGTTGTGAAATACTACATCCGCGATGTTAGGTTCCCTTAGTTTAGGATATATAACGTTAAAGACGTATATAATGTCCCCACCGAGAAGTACGGGCCGACACGACCGGGATCTTGTAAAACATTACCAGCGACTGTCTAGATGGGTTAGGTTAGGTTATATTACGGTATAGAAGTATATAATGTGCCCACCGAGAAGTAGGGGCCGACCCGCCAGGAATGTTGGAAAATACTACATCAGAGATGTTAGGTTCCCTTAGGCTAGGATATATAAAGTTATAGACGTATATAATGTCCGCACGGAAAATTACGGGCCGACATGAACGGGATTTTGTAAAACATTCCCAGCTAGGGCCCAGATGGGTTAGGTTAGGTTATATTACGTTATAGACGTATATAATGTTCCCACCGAGAAGTGGGGCCGACCCGCCAGGAATGTTGTGAAATACTACATTCGAGATGTTAGGTTGCCTTAAGTTAGGGTATATAACGTTACAGATGCATATAATGTCCCCACCGAGACGTACGGGACGACACGGCTGGGATTCTGTAAAACATTATCACCGAGGGGCAAAATGGGTTAGGTTAGGTTATATTACGATATAGACGTATATAATGTGCCCACCGAGAAGTAGAGGCCGACCCGCCAGGAATGTTGGAAAATACTACATCCGAGATGTTAGGTTCCCTTATGTTAGGATATATAACGTTATAGACGTATATAATGTCCGCACCGAGACGTACGGGACGACACGACCGGGATTCTGTAAAACATTACCAGCGAGGGTCTAGATGGGTTGGGTTAGGTTATATTACGATATAGACGTATATAATGTGCCCACCGAGAAGTAGGGGCCGAACCGCCAGGAATGTTGGAAAATACTACATCCGAGATGTTAGGTTCCTTTAGGTTAGCATATATAAAGTTATAGACGTATATAATGTCCCCACGGAGGGGTACGGGCCGACACGACCGGGATTTTGTAAAACATTCCCAGCTAGGGGCTAGTTGGGTTAGGTTAGGTTATATTACGTTACAGACGTATATAATGTTCCCACCGAGAATTGGCGCCGACCCGCCAGGAATGTTGGAAAATACTACATCCGAGATGTTAGGTTCCCTTAGGTTAGGATATATATCGTTATAGACGTATATAATGTCCGCACCGAGAAGTACGGGCCGGCACGATCGGGATTTTGTAAAACATTCCCAGCGAGGGTCTAGATGGGTTAGGTTAGGTTATATTACGATATAGACGTTTATAATGTGCCCACCGAGAAGTAGGGGCCGACCCGCCAGGATTGTTGGAAAATACTACACCCGAGATGTTAGGTTCCCTTAGGTTAGGATATATAAAGTTATAGACGTATATAATGTCCCCACGGAAGAGTACGGGCAGACACGACCGGGATTTTGTAAAACATTCCCAGCTAGGGGCTAGATGGGTTAGGTTAGGTTATATTACGATATAGACGTATATAACGTGCCCACCGGGAAGTAGGGGCCGACACGCCAGGAATGTTGTGAAATACCTACATCCGAGATGTTAGGTTCCCTTAGGTTAGGATATATAACGTTATTGTCGTATATAATGTCCCAACCGAGAAGTACGGGCCGACACGACCGGGATTTTGTAAAACATTACCAGCGAGGGTCTAGATGGGTTAGGTTAGGTTATATTACGATATAGACGTATATAATGTGCCCACCGAGAAGTAGGGGCCGAGTCCCCGGCTATGTTGGGAAATACTACATCTGAGATGTTAGGTTCCTTTAGGTTAGCATATATAAAGTTATAGACGTATATAATGTCCCCACGGAAGAGTACGGGCCGACACGACCGGGATTTTGTAAAACATTCCCAGCTAGGGGCTAGTTGGGTTAGGTTAGGTTATATTACGTTATAGACGTATATAATGTTCCCACCGAGAATTGGCGCCGACCCGCCAGGAATGTTGTGAAATACTACATCCGCGATGCTAGGTTCCCTTAGGTTAGTATATATAACGTTATAGACGAATATAATGTCCCCACCGAGAAGTACGGGCCGACACGACCGCGATTTTGTAAAACATTACCAGCCAGGGTCTAGATGGGTTAGGTTAGGTTATATTACGATATAGACGTATATAATGTGCCCGCCGAGAAGTAGGGGCCGAACCCCCGGCAATGTTGGAAAATACTACATCTGAGATGTTAAGTTCCTTTCGGTTAGGATATATAAAGTTATAGACGTATATAATGTCCCCACGGAAGAGTACGGGAGGTCACGACCGGGATTTTGTAAAACATTCCCAGCTAGGGGCTAGTTGGGTTAGGTTAGGTTATATTACGTTATAGACGTATATAATGTTCCCACCGAGAATTGGCGCCGACCCGCCAGGAATGTTGTGAAATACTACATCCGCGACGTTAGGTTCCCTTAGGTTAGTATATATAACGTTATAGACGTATATAATGTCCCCACCGAGAAGTACGGGCCGACACGACCGCGATATTGTATAACATTACCAGCCAGGGTCTAGATGGGTTAGGTTAGGATATATTACGATATAGACGTATATAATGTGCCCGCCGAGAAGTAGGGGCCGACCCGCCAGGAATGTTGGAAAATACTACATCCGAGATGTTAGGTTCCCTTAGGTTAGGATATATAAAGTTATAGATGTATATAATGCCCGCACCAAGACGTACGTGACGACACGGCCGGGATTCTGTAAAACATTACCAGCGAGGGGCTAGATGGGTTAGGTTAGGTTATATTACGTTATAGACGTATATAATGTTCCCACCGAGAAGTGGGGCCGACCCGCCAGGAATGTTGTGAAATACTACATTCTAGATGTTAGGTTGCCTTAGATTAGGGTATATAACGTTACAGATGCATACAATGTCCCTACCGAGACGTACGGGACGACACGCCGGGATTCTGTAAATCATAATCAACGAGGGGCAAAATGGATTAGGTTAGGTTATAATACGATATAGACGTATATAATGTCCCCACCGAGAAGTAGGGGCCGTCACGCCTGGAATGTTGTAAAATACAACATTCGAGATGTTAGGCCGCCTTAGGTTAGGATATATAACTTCATAGACGTATATAATGTCCGCACCGAGACGTAAGGGACGACACGACCGGGATTCTGTAAAACATTCCCAGCTAGGGACTAGATGGGTTAGGTTAGGTTATATTACGTTATAGACGTATATAATGTGCCCACCGAGAAGTAGGGACCGAACCTCCGGGATTGTTGGACAATTCTACATCCGAGATGTTAGGTTCCCTTAGGTTAGGATATATAAAGTTATAGACGTATATAATGTCCCCACGGAGAAGTACGGGCCGACACGACCGGGATTTTGTAAAACATTCCCAGCTAGGGCCTAGATGGGTTAAGTTAGGTTATATTACGTTATAGACGTATATAATGTGCCCACCGAGAAGTAGGGGCCGAACCGCCAGGAATATTGGAAAATACTACATCCGAGACGTTAGGTTCCCTTAGGTTAGGATATATAACGTTATTGACGTATATAATGTCCCAACCGAGAAGTACGGGCCGACACGACCGTGATTTTGTAAAACATTACCAGCGAGGGTCTAGATGGGTTAGGTTAGGTTATATTACGATATAGACGTATATAATGTGCCCGCCGAGAAGTAGGGGCCGACCCGCCAGGAATGTTGGAAAATACTATATCCGAGGTTTTAAGTTGCCTTAGGTAAGGATTTATAAAGTTATAGACGTATATAATGCCCGCACCAAGACGTACGTGACGACACGGCCGGGATTCTGTAAAACATTACCAGCGAGGGGCTAGATGGGTTAGGTTAGGTTATATTACGATATAGACGTATATAATGTTCCCACCGAGAAGTAGGGGCCGAACCCCCGGCAATGTTGGAAAATACTACATCTGAGATGTTAGGTTCCTTTAGGTTAGGATATATAAAGTTATAGACGTATATAATGTCCCCACGGAAGAGTACGGGCCGACACGACCGGGATTTTGTAAAACATTCCCAGCTAGGGCCTAGTTGGGTTAGATTAGGTTATATTACGTTATAGACGTATATAATGTTCCCACCGAGAATTGGCGCCGACCCGCCAGGAATGTTGTGAAATACTACATCCGCAAAGTTAGGTTCCCTTAGGTTAGGATATATAACGTTATAGACGTATATAATGTCCCCACCGAGATGTACGGGCCGACACGACCGGGATTTTGTAAGACATTACCAGCCAGGGTCTAGATGGGTTAGGTTAGGATATATTACGATATAGACGTATATAATATGCCCACCGAGAAGTAGGGGCCGAATCCCCGGCAATGTTGGAAAATACTACATCTGATATGTTAGGTTCCTTTAGGTTAGGATATATAAAGTTATAGACGTATATAATGTCCCCACGGAAGAGTACGGGCCGACACGACCGGGATTTTGTAAAACATTCCCAGCTAGGGGCTAGTTGGGTTAGGTTAGGTTATATTACGTTATAGACGTATATAATGTTCCCACCGATAATTGGCGCCGACCCGCCAGGAATGTTGTGAAATACTACATCCGCGATGTTAGGTTCCCTTAGGTTAGTATATATAACGTTATAGACGTATATAATGTCCCCACCGAGAAGTACGGGCCGACACGACCGCGATTTTGTAAAACATTACCAGCCAGGGTCTAGATGGGTTAGGTTAGGTTATATTACGATATAGACGTATATAATGTGCCCGCCGAGAAGTAGGGGCCGACCCGCCAGGAATGTTGGAAAATACTACATCCGAGATGTTAGGTTCCCTTAGGTTAGGATATATAAAGTTATAGACGTATATAATGCCCGCACCAAGACGTACGTGACGACACGGCCGGGATTCTGTAAAACATTCCCAGCGAGGGGCTAGATGGGTTAGGTTAGGTTATATTACGTTATAGACGTATATAATGTTCCCACCGAGAAGTGGGGCCGACCCGCCAGGAATGTTGTGAAATACTACATTCTAGATGTTAGGTTGCCTTAGGTTAGGGTATATAACGTTACAGATGCATATAATGTCCCCACCGAGACGTACGGGACGACACGGCTGGCATTCTGTTAAACATTATCACCGAGGGGCAAAATGGGTTAGGTTAGGTTATATTACGATATAGACGTATATAATGTGCCCACCGAGAAGTAGAGGGCGACCCGCCAGGAATGTTGGAAAATACTACATCCGTGATGTTAGGTTCCCTTAGGTTAGGATATATAATGTTATAGACGTATATAATGTCCCCACGGAAAAGTACGGGCCGACACGACCGGCATTATGTAAAACATTCCAAGCGAGGGTCTAGATGGGTTAGGTTAAGTTATATTACGATATAGACGTATATAATGTGCCCACCGAGGAGTAGGGGCCGACTCGCCAGGAATGTTGGAAAATACTACATCCGAGATGTTAGGTTCCCTTAGGTTAGGATATATAAAGTTATAGACGTATATAATGTCCCCGCGGAAAAGTACGGGCCGACACGACCGGGATTTTGTAAAACATTCCCAGCTAGGGCCTAGATGGGTTAAGTTAGGTTATATTACGTTATAGACGTATATAATGTTCCCACCGAGAAGTGGGGCCGACCCGCAAGGAATGTTGTGAAATACTACATCCGCGATGTTAGGTTCCCTTAGTTTAGGATATATAACGTTAAAGACGTACATAATGTCCCCAACGAGAAGTACGGGCCGACACGACCGGGATCTTGTAAAACATTACCAGCGAGTGTCTAGATGGGTTGGGTTAGGTTATATTACGGTATAGACGTATATAATGTGCCAACCGAGAAGTGGGGCCGACCCGCCAGGAATGTTGTGAAATACTACATTCGAGATGTTAGGTTGCCTTAGGTTAGGGTATATAACGTTACAGATGCATATAATGTCCCCACCGAGACGTACGGGACGACACGACCGGGATTCTGTAAAACATTACCAGCGAGGGTCTAGATGGGTTAGGTTAGGCTATATTACGATGTAGACGTATATAATGTGCCCACCGAGAAGTAGTGGCCGACCCGCCAGGAATGTTGGAAAATACTACATCCGAGATGTTAGGTTCCCTTAGGTTAGGATATATATCGTTATAGACGTATATAATGTCCGCACCGAGAAGTACGGGCCGACACGACCGAGATTTTGTAAAACATTACCAGCGAGGGTCTAGATGGTTTAGGATAGGTTATATTACGATATAGACGTTTATAATGTGCCCACCGGGAAGTAGGGGCCGACCGGCCAGGATTGTTGGAAATTACTACACCCGAGATGTTAGGTTCCCTTAGGTTAGGATATATAAAGTTATAGACGTATATAATGTCCCCACGGAAGGGTACGGGCAGACACGACCGGGATTTTGTAAAACATTCCCAGCTAGGGGCTAGATGGGTTAGGTTAGGTTATATTACGATATAGACGTATATAATGTGCCCACCGAGAAGTAGGGGCCGACCCGCCAGGAATGTTGTGAAATACCTAAATCCGAGATGTTAGGTTCCCTTAGTTTAGGATATATAACGTTATTGACGTATATAATGTCCCCACCGAGAAGTACGGGCCGACACGACCGCGATTTTGTAAAACAATACCAGCCAGGGTCTAGATGGGTTAGGTTAGGCTATATTACGATATAGACGTATATAATGTGCCTGCCGAGAAGTAGGGGCCGAACCCCCGGCAATGTTGGAAAATACTACATCTGAGATGTTAAGTTCCTTTCGGTTAGGATATATAAAGTTATAGACGTATATAATGTCCCCACGGAAGAGTACGGGAGGTCACGACCGGGATTTTGTAAAACATTCCCAGCTAGGGGCTAGTTGGGTTAGGTTAGGTTATATTACGTTATAGACGTATATAATGTTCCCACCGAGAATTGGCGCCGACCCGCCAGGAATGTTGTGAAATACTACATCCGCGACGTTAGGTTCCCTTAGGTTAGTATATATAACGTTATAGACGTATATAATGTCCCCACCGAGAAGTACGGGCCGACACGACCGCGATATTGTATAACATTACCAGCCAGGGTCTAGATGGGTTAGGTTAGGATATATTACGATATAGACGTATATAATGTGCCCGCCGAGAAGTAGGGGCCGAACCGCCAGGAATGTTGGAAAATACTACATCCGAGATGTTAGGTTCCCTTAGGTTAGGATATATAAAGTTATAGATGTATATAATGCCCGCACCAAGACGTACGTGACGACACGGCCGGGATTCTGTAAAACATTACCAGCGAGGGGCTAGATGGGTTAGGTTAGGTTATATTACGTTATAGACGTATATAATGATCCCACCGAGAAGTGGGGCCGACCCGCCAGGAATGTTGTGAAATACTACATTCTAGATGTTAGGTTGCCTTAGATTAGGGTATATAACGTTACAGATGCATACAATGTCCCTACCGAGACGTACGGGACGACACGCCGGGATTCTGTAAATCATAATCACCGAGGGGCAAAATGGATTAGGTTAGGTTATAATACGATATAGACGTATATAATGTCCCCTCCGAGAAGTAGGGGCCGTCACGCCTGGAATGTTGTAAAATACAACATTCGAGATGTTAGGCCGCCTTAGGTTAGGATATATAACTTCATAGACGTATATAATGTCCGCACCGAGACGTAAGGGACGACACGACCGGGATTCTGTAAAACATTCCCAGCTAGGGGCTAGATGGGTTAGGTTAGGTTATATTACGTTATAGACGTATATAATGTGCCCACCGAGAAGTAGGGACCGAACCTCCGGGATTGTTGGACAATTCTACATCCGAGATGTTAGGTTCCCTTAGGTTAGGATATATAAAGTTATAGACGTATATAATGTCCCCACGGAGAAGTACGGGCCGACACGACCGGGATTTTGTAAAACATTCCCAGCTAGGGCCTAGATGGGTTAAGTTAGGTTATATTACGTTATAGACGTATATAATGTTCCCACCGAGAAGTGGGGCCGACCCGCAAGGAATGTTGTGAAACACT
>CAXAJV010000288.1:0-81000 GCA_963969225.1 Xylocopa violacea | reverse complement strand
ATATAACCTATCCTAACCCAACCTATCATCTCGGCGGTAATATTTGACAACATTTCTGGCGAGTTGGGCTCTACGTCTCCGTTTGACCTTCATATACATCAATAACAAAATTTCACCGAAACTAACCCAATCTAACATCTCGGTGGTAATATTTGACCACATTCCTGGCTTGTTGGCCTATACGTCTCCGTTTGACCTTCATATACATCAATAACGTAATTTCACCGAACCTAACCCAACCTATCATCTCGGCGGCAACATTTGTCCACATTCCTGGCGAGTTGGCCTCTACGTCTCCGTGGGATCTTTATATACATCAATAACGTAATATACCCTAACCTAACCCAACCTAACATCTCGGCCGTAATACTTGACAACATTCCTGGCGAGTTGGCCTCTACGTCTCCGTGGGACCTTTATATACATAAATAACGTAATATAAGCTAGCCTAACCCAATCTAACATTTCGGCGGTAATATTTCACCACATTCCTCTCTTGTTGTCTCTACATCTCCGTGCGACCTTTATATACATCAATAACGTAATACAACCTAACCTAACCCAACCTAACATCTCGGCGGATATATTTGACAACATACCTGGCGACTTGGCCTCTACGTCTCCGTGGGACCTTTATATACATAAATAACGTAATATAAGCTAGCCTAACCCAACCTAACATCTCGGCGGTAATATTTCACCACATTCCTCTCTTGTTGTCTCTACCTCTCCGTGCGAACTTTATATACACCAATAACGTAATACAACCTAACCTAATCCAACCTAACATCTCGGCGGATATATTTGACAACATACCTGGCGACTTGGCCTCTACGTCTCCGTGAGACCTTCATATACATCAATAACGAAATATAACCTAACCTAACCCAACCTATCATCTCGGCGGCAACATTTGTCCACATTCCTGGCGAGTTGGCCACTACGTCTCCGTGGGACCTTTATATACATAAATAACGTAATATAAGCTAGCCTAACCCAATCTAACATCTCGGCGGTAATATTTCACCACATTCCTGGCTTGTTGGCCTATATGTCTCCGTGGGAACTTTATATACATCAATAACGTAATATAACCTAACCTAACCCAACCTAACATCTCGGCCGTAATACTTGACAACATTCCTGGCGAGTTGGCCTCTACGTCTCCGTGGGACCTTTATATACATAAATAACGTAATATAAGCTAGCCTAACCCAATCTAACATTTCGGCGGTAAGATTTCACCACATTCCTCTCTTGTTGTCACTACATCTCCGTGCGACCTTTATATACATCAATAACGTAATACAACCTAACCTAACCCAACCTAACATCTCGGCGGATATATTTGACAACATACCTGGCGACTTGGCCTCTACGTCTCCGTGGGACCTTTATATACATAAATAACGTAATATAAGCTAGCCTAACCCAACCTAACATCTCGGCGGTAATATTTCACCACATTCCTCTCTTGTTGTCTCTACGTCTCCGTGCGAACTTTATATACATCAATAACGTAATACAACCTAACCTAACCCAACCTAACATCTCGGCGGATATATTTGACAACATACCTGGCGACTTGGCCTCTACGTCTCCGTGAGACCTTCATATACATCAATAACGAAATATAACCTATCCTAACCCAACCTATCATCTCGGCGGTAATATTTGACAACATTCCTGGCGAGTTGGCCTCTGCGTCTCCGTTTGACCTTCATATACATCAATAACGTAATTTCAGCGAACCTAACCCAACCTATCATCTCGGCGGCAACATTTGTCCACATTCCTGGCGAGTTGGCCTCTACGTCTCCGTGGGATCTTTATATACATCAATAACATAATATACCCTAACCTAACCCAACCTAACATCTCGGCGGTAATACGTGACAACATTCCTGGCGAGTTGGCCTCTACGTCTCCGTGGGACCTTTATATACATAAATAACGTAGTATAAGCTAGCCTAACCCAACCTAACATCTCGGCGGTAATATTTCACCACATTCCTCTCTTGTTGTCTCTACGTCTCCGTGCGAACTTTATATACACCAATAACGTAATACAACCTAACCTAACCCAACCTAACATCTCGGCGGATATATTTGACAACATACCTGGCGACTTGGCCTCTACGTCTCCGTGAGACCTTCATATACATCAATAACGAAATATAACCTAACCGAACCCAACCTAACATCTCGGCGGTAATGTTTGACAAGATACCTGGCGACTTGGCCTCTACGTCTCCGTGGGACCTTCATGTACATGAATAACGAAATATAACCTAACCTAACCCAACCTATCATCTCGGCGATAATATTTGACAAAATTCCTGGCGAGTTGGCCTCTACGTCTGCGTTGGATCTTTATATACATCAATAACGTAATACAACCTAACCCAACCCAACCTAACATCTCGGCGGATATATTTGACAACATACCTGGCGACTTGGCCTCTACGTCTCCGTGGGACCTTTATATACACAAATAGCGTAATATAAGCTAGCCTAACCCAATCTAACATCTCGGCGGTTATATTTCACCACATTCCTCTCTTGTTGTCTCTACGTCTCCGTGCGAACTTTATACACATCAATAACGTAATACAACTTAACCTAACCCAACCTAACATTTCGGCGGATATATTTGACAACATACCTGGCGACTTGGCCTCTACGTCTCCGTGGGACCTTCATGTACATCGATAACGAAATATAACCTAACCTAACCCAACCTATCATCTCGGCGATAATATTTGACAAAATTCCTGGTGAGTTGGCCTCTACGTCTCCGTTGGACCTTTATATACATCAATAACGTAATATAACCTAACCTAACCCAACCTAACATCTCGGCGGTAATGTTTCACAACATACCTGGCGAGTTGGCCTTTACGTCTCCGTGGGACCTTCATATACATCAATAACGAAATATAACATATCCTAACCCAACCTATCATCTCGGCGGTAATATTTGACAACATTCCTGGCGTGTTGGCCCCTACGTCTCCGTTTGACCTTCATATACATCAATAACGTAATTTCACCGAACCTAACCCAACCTATCATCTCGGCGGCAACATTTGTCCACATTCCTGGCGAGTTGGCCTCTACGTCTCCGTGGGATCTTTATATACATCAATAACGTAATATACCCTAACCTAACCCAACCTAACATCTCGGCCGTAATACTTGACAACATTCCTGGCGAGTTGGCCTCTACGTCTCCGTGGGACCTTTATATACATAAATAACGTAATATAAGCTAGCCTAACCCAATCTAACATTTCGGCGGTAATATTTCACCACATTCCTCTCTTGTTGTCTCTACATCTCCGTGCGACCTTTATATACATCAATAACGTAATACAACCTAACCTAACCCAACCTAACATCTCGGCGGATATATTTGACAACATACCTGGCGACTTGGCCTCTACGTCTCCGTGGGACCTTTATATACATAAATAACGTAACATAAGCTAGCCTAACCCAACCTAACATCTCGGCGGTAATATTTCACCACATTCCTCTCTTGTTGTCTCTACCTCTCCGTGCGAACTTTATATACACCAATAACGTAATACAACCTAACCTAATCCAACCTAACATCTCGGCGGATATATTTGACAACATACCTGGCGACTTGGCCTCTACGTCTCCGTGAGACCTTCATATACATCAATAACGAAATATAACCTAACCTAACCCAACCTATCATCTCGGCGGCAACATTTGTCCACATTCCTGGCGAGTTGGCCACTACGTCTCCGTGGGACCTTTATATACATAAATAACGTAATATAAGCTAGCCTAACCCAATCTAACATCTCGGCGGTAATATTTCACCACATTCCTGGCTTGTTGGCCTATATGTCTCCGTGGGAACTTTATATACATCAATAACGTAATATAACCTAACCTAACCCAACCTAACATCTCGGCCGTAATACTTGACAACATTCCTGGCGAGTTGGCCTCTACGTCTCCGTGGGACCTTTATATACATAAATAACGTAATATAAGCTAGCCTAACCCAATCTAACATTTCGGCGGTAAGATTTCACCACATTCCTCTCTTGTTGTCACTACATCTCCGTGCGACCTTTATATACATCAATAACGTAATACAACCTAACCTAACCCAACCTAACATCTCGGCGGATATATTTGACAACATACCTGGCGACTTGGCCTCTACGTCTCCGTGGGACCTTTATATACATAAATAACGTAATATAAGCTAGCCTAACCCAACCTAACATCTCGGCGGTAATATTTCACCACATTCCTCTCTTGTTGTCTCTACGTCTCCGTGCGAACTTTATATACATCAATAACGTAATACAACCTAACCTAACCCAACCTAACATCTCGGCGGATATATTTGACAACATACCTGGCGACTTGGCCTCTACGTCTCCGTGAGACCTTCATATACATCAATAACGAAATATAACCTATCCTAACCCAACCTATCATCTCGGCGGTAATATTTGACAACATTTCTGGCGAGTTGGGCTCTACGTCTCCGTTTGACCTTCATATACATCAATAACAAAATTTCACCGAAACTAACCCAATCTAACATCTCGGTGGTAATATTTGACCACATTCCTGGCTTGTTGGCCTATACGTCTCCGTGGGAACTTTATATACATCAATAACGTAATATAACCTAACCTAACCCAACCTAACATCTCGGCGGTATTATTTGACCACATTCCTGTATTGTTGGCCTCTGCGTCTCCGTGGGACCTTTATATACATAAATAACGTCATATAAGCTAGCCTAACCCAATCTAACATCTCGGCGGTAATATTTCACCACATTCCTCTCTTGTTGTCTCTACGTCTCCGTGCGAACTTTATATACATCAATAACGTAATACAACCTAACCTAACCCAACCTAACATCTCGGCGGATATATTTGACAACATACCTGGCGACTTGGCCTCTACGTCTCCGTGGGACCTTCATGTACATGAATAACGAAATATAACCTAACCTAACCCAACCTATCATCTCGGCGATAATATTTGACAAAATTCCTGGCGAGTTGGCCTCTACGTCTGCGTTGGATCTTTATATACATCAATAACGTAATACAACCTAACCCAACCCAACCTAACATCTCGGCGGATATATTTGACAACATACCTGGCGACTTGGCCTCTACGTCTCCGTGGGACCTTTATATACACAAATAGCGTAATATAAGCTAGCCTAACCCAATCTAACATCTCGGCGGTTATATTTCACCACATTCCTCTCTTGTTGTCTCTACGTCTCCGTGCGAACTTTATACACATCAATAACGTAATACAACTTAACCTAACCCAACCTAACATTTCGGCGGATATATTTGACAACATACCTGGCGACTTGGCCTCTACGTCTCCGTGGGACCTTCATGTACATCGATAACGAAATATAACCTAACCTAACCCAACCTATCATCTCGGCGATAATATTTGACAAAATTCCTGGCGTGTTGGCCCCTACGTCTCCGTTTGACCTTCATATACATCAATAACGTAATTTCACCGAACCTAACCCAACCTATCATCTCGGCGGCAACATTTGTCCACATTCCTGGCGAGTTGGCCTCTACGTCTCCGTGGGATCTTTATATACATCAATAACGTAATATACCCTAACCTAACCCAACCTAACATCTCGGCGGTAATATTTGACAACATTCCTGGCGAGTTGGCCTCTACGTCTCCGTTTGACCTTCATATACATCAATAACGTAATTTCACCTAACCTAACCCAAGCTATCATCTCGGCGGCAACATTTGACCACATTCCTGGCGAGTTGGCCTCTACGTCTCCGTGGGATATTTATATACATCAATAACGTAATATAACCTAACCTAACCCAATCTAACATCTCGGTGGTAATATTTGACCACATTCCTGGCTTGTTGGCCTCTATGTCTCCGTGGGACCTTTATATACATCAATAACGTAATATAACCTAACCTAACCCAACCTAACATCTCGGCGGTATTATTTGACCACATTCCTCTCTTGTTGTCTCTACGTCTCCGTGGGACCATTATATACATCAATAACGTAATACAACCTAACCTAACCCAACCTAACATCTCGGCGGATATATTTGACAACATACCTGGCGACTTGGCCTCTACGGCTCCGTGGGACCTTTATATACATAAATAACGTAATATAAGCTAGCCTAACCCAACCTAACATCTCGGCGGTAATATTTCACCACATTCCTCTCTTGTTGTCTCTACGTCTCCGTGCGAACTTTATATACATCAATAACGTAATACAACCTAACCTAACCCAACCTAACATCTCGGCGGATATATTTGACAACATACCTGGCGACTTGGCCTCTACGTCTCCGTGGGACCTTCATATACATCAATAACGAAATATAACCTATCCTAACCCAATCTAACATCTCGGCGGTATTATTTGACCACATTCCTGTCTTGTTGGCCTCTGCGTCTCCGTGGGACCTTTATATACATCAATAACGTAATATAACCTAACCTAACCCAACCTAACATCTCGGCGGATATATTTGACAACATACCTGGCGACTTGGCCTCTACGTCTCCGTGGGACCTTCATGTACATCAATAACGAAATATAACCTAACCTAACCCAACCTATCATCTCGGCGATAATATTTGACAAAATTCCTGGCGAGTTGGCCTCTACGTCTGCGTTGGATCTTTATATACATCAATAACGTAATACAACCTAACCCAACCCAACCTAACATCTCGGCGGATATATTTGACAACATACCTGGCGACTTGGCCTCTACGTCTCCGTGGGACCTTTATATACACAAATAGCGTAATATAAGCTAGCCTAACCCAATCTAACATCTCGGCGGTTATATTTCACCACATTCCTCTCTTGTTGTCTCTACGTCTCCGTGCGAACTTTATACACATCAATAACGTAATACAACTTAACCTAACCCAACCTAACATTTCGGCGGATATATTTGACAACATACCTGGCGACTTGGCCTCTACGTCTCCGTGGGACCTTCATGTACATCGATAACGAAATATAACCTAACCTAACCCAACCTATCATCTCGGCGATAATATTTGACAAAATTCCTGGTGAGTTGGCCTCTACGTCTCCGTTGGACCTTTATATACATCAATAACGTAATATAACCTAACCTAACCCAACCTAACATCTCGGCGGTAATGTTTCACAACATACCTGGCGAGTTGGCCTTTACGTCTCCGTGGGACCTTCATATACATCAATAACGAAATATAACATATCCTAACCCAACCTATCATCTCGGCGGTAATATTTGACAACATTCCTGGCGTGTTGGCCCCTACGTCTCCGTTTGACCTTCATATACATCAATAACGTAATTTCACCGAACCTAACCCAACCTATCATCTCGGCGGCAACATTTGTCCACATTCCTGGCGAGTTGGCCTCTACGTCTCCGTGGGATCTTTATATACATCAATAACGTAATATACCCTAACCTAACCCAACCTAACATCTCGGCCGTAATACTTGACAACATTCCTGGCGAGTTGGCCTCTACGTCTCCGTGGGACCTTTATATACATAAATAACGTAATATAAGCTAGCCTAACCCAATCTAACATTTCGGCGGTAATATTTCACCACATTCCTCTCTTGTTGTCTCTACATCTCCGTGCGACCTTTATATACATCAATAACGTAATACAACCTAACCTAACCCAACCTAACATCTCGGCGGATATATTTGACAACATACCTGGCGACTTGGCCTCTACGTCTCCGTGGGACCTTTATATACATAAATAACGTAACATAAGCTAGCCTAACCCAACCTAACATCTCGGCGGTAATATTTCACCACATTCCTCTCTTGTTGTCTCTACCTCTCCGTGCGAACTTTATATACACCAATAACGTAATACAACCTAACCTAATCCAACCTAACATCTCGGCGGATATATTTGACAACATACCTGGCGACTTGGCCTCTACGTCTCCGTGAGACCTTCATATACATCAATAACGAAATATAACCTAACCTAACCCAACCTATCATCTCGGCGGCAACATTTGTCCACATTCCTGGCGAGTTGGCCACTACGTCTCCGTGGGACCTTTATATACATAAATAACGTAATATAAGCTAGCCTAACCCAATCTAACATCTCGGCGGTAATATTTCACCACATTCCTGGCTTGTTGGCCTATATGTCTCCGTGGGAACTTTATATACATCAATAACGTAATATAACCTAACCTAACCCAACCTAACATCTCGGCCGTAATACTTGACAACATTCCTGGCGAGTTGGCCTCTACGTCTCCGTGGGACCTTTATATACATAAATAACGTAATATAAGCTAGCCTAACCCAATCTAACATTTCGGCGGTAAGATTTCACCACATTCCTCTCTTGTTGTCACTACATCTCCGTGCGACCTTTATATACATCAATAACGTAATACAACCTAACCTAACCCAACCTAACATCTCGGCGGATATATTTGACAACATACCTGGCGACTTGGCCTCTACGTCTCCGTGGGACCTTTATATACATAAATAACGTAATATAAGCTAGCCTAACCCAACCTAACATCTCGGCGGTAATATTTCACCACATTCCTCTCTTGTTGTCTCTACGTCTCCGTGCGAACTTTATATACATCAATAACGTAATACAACCTAACCTAACCCAACCTAACATCTCGGCGGATATATTTGACAACATACCTGGCGACTTGGCCTCTACGTCTCCGTGAGACCTTCATATACATCAATAACGAAATATAACCTATCCTAACCCAACCTATCATCTCGGCGGTAATATTTGACAACATTTCTGGCGAGTTGGGCTCTACGTCTCCGTTTGACCTTCATATACATCAATAACAAAATTTCACCGAAACTAACCCAATCTAACATCTCGGTGGTAATATTTGACCACATTCCTGGCTTGTTGGCCTATACGTCTCCGTGGGAACTTTATATACATCAATAACGTAATATAACCTAACCTAACCCAACCTAACATCTCGGCGGTATTATTTGACCACATTCCTGTATTGTTGGCCTCTGCGTCTCCGTGGGACCTTTATATACATAAATAACGTCATATAAGCTAGCCTAACCCAATCTAACATCTCGGCGGTAATATTTCACCACATTCCTCTCTTGTTGTCTCTACGTCTCCGTGCGAACTTTATATACATCAATAACGTAATACAACCTAACCTAACCCAACCTAACATCTCGGCGGATATATTTGACAACATACCTGGCGACTTGGCCTCTACGTCTCCGTGGGACCTTCATGTACATGAATAACGAAATATAACCTAACCTAACCCAACCTATCATCTCGGCGATAATATTTGACAAAATTCCTGGCGAGTTGGCCTCTACGTCTGCGTTGGATCTTTATATACATCAATAACGTAATACAACCTAACCCAACCCAACCTAACATCTCGGCGGATATATTTGACAACATACCTGGCGACTTGGCCTCTACGTCTCCGTGGGACCTTTATATACACAAATAGCGTAATATAAGCTAGCCTAACCCAATCTAACATCTCGGCGGTTATATTTCACCACATTCCTCTCTTGTTGTCTCTACGTCTCCGTGCGAACTTTATACACATCAATAACGTAATACAACTTAACCTAACCCAACCTAACATTTCGGCGGATATATTTGACAACATACCTGGCGACTTGGCCTCTACGTCTCCGTGGGACCTTCATGTACATCGATAACGAAATATAACCTAACCTAACCCAACCTATCATCTCGGCGATAATATTTGACAAAATTCCTGGCGTGTTGGCCCCTACGTCTCCGTTTGACCTTCATATACATCAATAACGTAATTTCACCGAACCTAACCCAACCTATCATCTCGGCGGCAACATTTGTCCACATTCCTGGCGAGTTGGCCTCTACGTCTCCGTGGGATCTTTATATACATCAATAACGTAATATACCCTAACCTAACCCAACCTAACATCTCGGCGGTAATACGTGACAACATTCCTGGCGAGTTGGCCTCTACGTCTCCGTGGGACCTTTATATACATAAATGACGTAGTATAAGCTAGCCTAACCCAACCTAACATCTCGGAGGTAATATTTCACCACATTCCTCTCTTGTTGTCTCTACGTCTCCGTGCGAACTTTATATACACCAATAACGTAATACAACCTAACCTAACCCAACCTAACATCTCGGCGGATATATTTGACAACATACCTGGCGACTTGGCCTCTACGTCTCCGTGGGATCTTTAAATACATCAATAACGTAATATAACCTAACCTAACCCAATCTAACATCTCGGTGGTAATATTTGACCACAATTCCTGGCTTGTTGGCCTATACGTCTCCGTGGTATCTTTATATACATCAATAACGTAATATAACATAACCTAACCCAATCTAACATCTCGGTGGTAATATTTGAGCACATTCCTGGCTTGTTGGCCTACACGTCTCCGTGGGAACTTTATATACATCAATAACGTAATATAACCTAACCTAACCCAACCTGACATCTCGGCGGTATTATTTGACCGTATTCCTGTCTTGTTGGCCTCTGCGTCTCCGTGGGAACTTTATATACATCAATAACGTAATATACCCTAACCTAACCCAACCTAACATCTCGGCGGTAATACGTGACAACATTCCTGGCGAGTTGGCCTCTACGTCTCCGTGGGACCTTTATATACATAAATAACGTAATATAAGCTAGCCTAACCCAATCTAACATCTCGGCGATAATATTTCACCACTTTCCTCTCTTGTTGTCTCTACGTCTCCGTGCGACCTTTATATACATCAATAACGTAATACAACCTAACCTAACCCAACCTAACATCTCGGCGGATATATTTGACAACATACCTGGCGACTTGGCCTCTACGTCTCCGTGGGACCTTTATATACACAAATAACGTAATATAAGCTAGCCTAACCCAATCTAACATCTCGGCGGTTATATTTCACCACATTCCTCTCTTGTTGTCTCTACGTCTCCGTGCGAACTTTATACACATCAATAACGTAATACAACTTAACCTAACCCAACCTAACATTTCGGCGGATATATTTGACAACATACCTGCCGACTTGGCCTCTACGTCTCCGTGGGACCTTCATGTACATCAATAACGAAATATAACCTAACCTAACCCAACCTATCATCTCGGCGATAATATTTGACAAAATTCCTGGTGAGTTGGCCTCTACGTCTCCGTTGGATCTTTATATACATCAATAACGTAATATAACCTAACCTAACCCAACCTAACATCTCGGCGGTAATGTTTCACAACATACCTGGCGAGTTGGCCTTTACGTCTCCGTGGGACCTTCATATACATCAATAACGAAATATAACCTATCCTAACCCAACCTATCATCTCGGCGGTAATATTTGACAACATTCCTGGCGTGTTGGCCCCTACGTCTCCGTTTGACCTTCATATACATCAATAACGTAATTTCACCGAACCTAACCCAACCTATCATCTCGGCGGCAACATTTGTCCACATTCCTGGCGAGTTGGCCTCTACGTCTCCGTGGGATCTTTATATACATCAATAACGTAATATAACCTAACCTAACCCAATCTAACATCTCGGTGTTAATATTTGACCACATTCCTGGCTTGTTGGCCTATACGTCTCCGTGGGAACTTTATATACATCAATAACGTAATATAACCTAACCTAAACCAACCTAACATCTCGGCGGTGTTATTTCACCACATTCCTGTCTTGTTGGCCTCTGCGTCTCCGTGGGACCATTATATACATCAATAACGTAATATAACCTAACCTAACCCAACCTAACATCTCGGCGGTAATACCTGACAACATTCCTGGCGACTTGGCCTCTACGTCTCCGTGGGACCTTCATATACATCAGTAACGAAATATAAACTAACCTAACCCAACCTAACATCTCGGCGGTAATATTTGACAACATTCCTGGCGAGTTGGCCTCTACGTCTCCGTTTGACCTTCATATACATCAATAACGTAATTTCACCTAACCTAACCCAAGCTATCATCTCGGCGGCAACATTTGACCACATTCCTGGCGAGTTGGCCTCTACGTCTCCGTGGGATATTTATATACATCAATAACGTAATATAACCTAACCTAACCCAATCTAACATCTCGGTGGTAATATTTGACCACATTCCTGGCTTGTTGGCCTCTATGTCTCCGTGGGACCTTTATATACATCAATAACGTAATATAACCTAACCTAACCCAACCTAACATCTCGGCGGTATTATTTGACCACATTCCTCTCTTGTTGTCTCTACGTCTCCGTGGGACCATTATATACATCAATAACGTAATACAACCTAACCTAACCCAACCTAACATCTCGGCGGATATATTTGACAACATACCTGGCGACTTGGCCTCTACGGCTCCGTGGGACCTTTATATACATAAATAACGTAATATAAGCTAGCCTAACCCAACCTAACATCTCGGCGGTAATATTTCACCACATTCCTCTCTTGTTGTCTCTACGTCTCCGTGCGAACTTTATATACATCAATAACGTAATACAACCTAACCTAACCCAACCTAACATCTCGGCGGATATATTTGACAACATACCTGGCGACTTGGCCTCTACGTCTCCGTGGGACCTTCATATACATCAATAACGAAATATAACCTATCCTAACCCAATCTAACATCTCGGCGGTATTATTTGACCACATTCCTGTCTTGTTGGCCTCTGCGTCTCCGTGGGACCTTTATATACATCAATAACGTAATATAACCTAACCTAACCCAACCTAACATCTCGGCGGATATATTTGACAACATACCTGGCGACTTGGCCTCTACGTCTCCGTGGGACCTTCATGTACATCAATAACGAAATATAACCTAACCTAACCCAACCTATCATCTCGGCGATAATATTTGACAAAATTCCTGGCGAGTTGGCCTCTACGTCTCCGTTGGATCTTTGTATACATCAATAACGTAATATAACCTAACCTAACCCAATCTAACATCTCGGTGGTAATATTTGACCACATTCCTGGCTTGTTGTCTCTACGTCTCCGTGCGACCTTTATATACATCAATAACGTAATACAACCTAACCTAACCCAACCTAACATCTCGGCGGATATATTTGACAACATACCTGGCGACTTGGCCTCTACGTCTCCGTGGGACCTTTATATACACAAATAACGTAATATAAGCTAGCCTAACCCAATCTAACATCTCGGCGGTTATATTTCACCACATTCCTCTCTTGTTGTCTCTACGTCTCCGTGCGAACTTTATACACATCAATAACGTAATACAACTTAACCTAACCCAACCTAACATTTCGGCGGATATATTTGACAACATACCTGCCGACTTGGCCTCTACGTCTCCGTGGGACCTTCATGTACATCAATAACGAAATATAACCTAACCTAACCCAACCTATCATCTCGGCGATAATATTTGACAAAATTCCTGGTGAGTTGGCCTCTACGTCTCCGTTGGATCTTTATATACATCAATAACGTAATATAACCTAACCTAACCCAACCTAACATCTCGGCGGTAATGTTTCACAACATACCTGGCGAGTTGGCCTTTACGTCTCCGTGGGACCTTCATATACATCAATAACGAAATATAACCTATCCTAACCCAACCTATCATCTCGGCGGTAATATTTGACAACATTCCTGGCGTGTTGGCCCCTACGTCTCCGTTTGACCTTCATATACATCAATAACGTAATTTCACCGAACCTAACCCAACCTATCATCTCGGCGGCAACATTTGTCCACATTCCTGGCGAGTTGGCCTCTACGTCTCCGTGGGATCTTTATATACATCAATAACGTAATATAACCTAACCTAACCCAATCTAACATCTCGGTGTTAATATTTGACCACATTCCTGGCTTGTTGGCCTATACGTCTCCGTGGGAACTTTATATACATCAATAACGTAATATAACCTAACCTAAACCAACCTAACATCTCGGCGGTGTTATTTCACCACATTCCTGTCTTGTTGGCCTCTGCGTCTCCGTGGGACCATTATATACATCAATAACGTAATATAACCTAACCTAACCCAACCTAACATCTCGGCGGTAATACCTGACAACATTCCTGGCGACTTGGCCTCTACGTCTCCGTGGGACCTTCATATACATCAGTAACGAAATATAAACTAACCTAACCCAACCTAACATCTCGGCGGTAATATTTGACAACATTCCTGGCGAGTTGGCCTCTACGTCTCCGTTTGACCTTCATATACATCAATAACGTAATTTCACCTAACCTAACCCAAGCTATCATCTCGGCGGCAACATTTGACCACATTCCTGGCGAGTTGGCCTCTACGTCTCCGTGGGATATTTATATACATCAATAACGTAATATAACCTAACCTAACCCAATCTAACATCTCGGTGGTAATATTTGACCACATTCCTGGCTTGTTGGCCTCTATGTCTCCGTGGGACCTTTATATACATCAATAACGTAATATAACCTAACCTAACCCAACCTAACATCTCGGCGGTATTATTTGACCACATTCCTCTCTTGTTGTCTCTACGTCTCCGTGGGACCATTATATACATCAATAACGTAATACAACCTAACCTAACCCAACCTAACATCTCGGCGGATATATTTGACAACATACCTGGCGACTTGGCCTCTACGGCTCCGTGGGACCTTTATATACATAAATAACGTAATATAAGCTAGCCTAACCCAACCTAACATCTCGGCGGTAATATTTCACCACATTCCTCTCTTGTTGTCTCTACGTCTCCGTGCGAACTTTATATACATCAATAACGTAATACAACCTAACCTAACCCAACCTAACATCTCGGCGGATATATTTGACAACATACCTGGCGACTTGGCCTCTACGTCTCCGTGGGACCTTCATATACATCAATAACGAAATATAACCTATCCTAACCCAATCTAACATCTCAGCGGTATTATTTGACCACATTCCTGTCTTGTTGGCCTCTGCGTCTCCGTGGGACCTTTATATACATCAATAACGTAATATAACCTAACCTAACCCAACCTAACATCTCGGCGGATATATTTGACAACATACCTGGCGACTTGGCCTCTACGTCTCCGTGGGACCTTCATGTACATCAATAACGAAATATAACCTAACCTAACCCAACCTATCATCTCGGCGATAATATTTGACAAAATTCCTGGCGAGTTGGCCTCTACGTCTCCGTTGGATCTTTGTATACATCAATAACGTAATATAACCTAACCTAACCCAATCTAACATCTCGGTGGTAATATTTGACCACATTCCTGGCTTGTTGGCCTATACGTCTCCGTGGGACCTTTATATACATCAATAACGTAATATAACCTAACCTAACCCAACCTAACATCTCGGCGGTAATATTTGACAACATTCCTGGCGAGTTGGCCTCTACGTCTCCGTTTGACCTTCATATACATCAATAACGTAATTTCACCTAACCTAACCCAATCTAACATCTCGGTGGTAATATTTGACCACATTCCTGGCTTGTTGGCCTCTATGTCTCCGTGGGACCTTTATATACATCAATAACGTAATATAACCTAACCTAACCCAACCTAACATCTCGGCGGTATTATTTGACCACATTCCTGTATTGTTGGCCTCTGCGTCACCGTGGGACCATTATATACATCAATAACGTAATATAACCTAACCTGACCCAACCTAACATCTCGGCGGTAATACTTGACAACATTCCTGGCGAGTTGGCCTCTACGTCTCCGTGGGACCTTTATATACATAAATAACGTAATATAACCTAACCTAACCCAACCTAACATCTCGGCGGTAATGTTTCACAACATACCTGGCGAGTTGGCCTTTACGTCTCCGTGGGACCTTCATATACATCAATAACGAAATATAACCTATCCTAACCCAACCTATCATCTCGGCGGTAATACTTGACAACATTCTTGGCGAGTTGGCCTCTACGCCTCCGTGGGACCATTATATACATACATAACGTAATATAAGCTAGCCTAACCCAATCTAACATTTCGGCGGTAATATTTCACCACATTCCTCTCTTGTTGTCTCTACGTCTCCGTGCGACCTTTATATACATCAATAACGTACTACAACCTAACCTAACCCAACCTAACATCTCGGCGGATATATTTGACAACATACCTGGCGACTTGGCCTCTACGTCTCCGTGGGATCTTTAAATACATCAATAACGTAATATAACCTAACCTAACCCAATCTAACATCTCGGTGGTAATATTTGACCACAATTCCTGGCTTGTTGGCCTATACGTCTCCGTGGTATCTTTATATACATCAATAACGTAATATAACATAACCTAACCCAATCTAACATCTCGGTGGTAATATTTGAGCACATTCCTGGCTTGTTGGCCTACACGTCTCCGTGGGAACTTTATATACATCAATAACGTAATATAACCTAACCTAACCCAACCTGACATCTCGGCGGTATTATTTGACCGTATTCCTGTCTTGTTGGCCTCTGCGTCTCCGTGGGAACTTTATATACATCAATAACGTAATATACCCTAACCTAACCCAACCTAACATCTCGGCGGTAATACGTGACAACATTCCTGGCGAGTTGGCCTCTACGTCTCCGTGGGACCTTTATATACATAAATAACGTAATATAAGCTAGCCTAACCCAATCTAACATCTCGGCGATAATATTTCACCACTTTCCTCTCTTGTTGTCTCTACGTCTCCGTGCGACCTTTATATACATCAATAACGTAATACAACCTAACCTAACCCAACCTAACATCTCGGCGGATATATTTGACAACATACCTGGCGACTTGGCCTCTACGTCTCCGTGGGACCTTTATATACACAAATAACGTAATATAAGCTAGCCTAACCCAATCTAACATCTCGGCGGTTATATTTCACCACATTCCTCTCTTGTTGTCTCTACGTCTCCGTGCGAACTTTATACACATCAATAACGTAATACAACTTAACCTAACCCAACCTAACATTTCGGCGGATATATTTGACAACATACCTGCCGACTTGGCCTCTACGTCTCCGTGGGACCTTCATGTACATCAATAACGAAATATAACCTAACCTAACCCAACCTATCATCTCGGCGATAATATTTGACAAAATTCCTGGTGAGTTGGCCTCTACGTCTCCGTTGGATCTTTATATACATCAATAACGTAATATAACCTAACCTAACCCAACCTAACATCTCTGCGGTAATGTTTCACAACATACCTGGCGAGTTGGCCTTTACGTCTCCGTGGGACCTTCATATACATCAATAACGAAATATAACCTATCCTAACCCAACCTATCATCTCGGCGGTAATATTTGACAACATTCCTGGCGTGTTGGCCCCTACGTCTCCGTTTGACCTTCATATACATCAATAACGTAATTTCACCGAACCTAACCCAACCTATCATCTCGGCGGCAACATTTGTCCACATTCCTGGCGAGTTGGCCTCTACGTCTCCGTGGGATCTTTATATACATCAATAACGTAATATAACCTAACCTAACCCAATCTAACATCTCGGTGGTAATATTTGACCACATTCCTGGCTTGTTGGCCTATACGTCTCCGTGGGAACTTTATATACATCAATAACGTAATATAACCTAACCTAAACCAACCTAACATCTCGGCGGTGTTATTTCACCACATTCCTGTCTTGTTGGCCTCTGCGTCTCCGTGGGACCTTTATATACATAAATAACGTAATATAACCTAACCTAACCCAACCTAACATCTCGGCGGTAATGTTTCACAACATACCTGGCGAGTTGGCCTTTACGTCTCCGTGGGACCTTCATATACATCAATAACGAAATATAACCTATCCTAACCCAACCTATCATCTCGGCGGTAATACTTGACAACATTCTTGGCGAGTTGGCCTCTACGCCTCCGTGGGACCATTATATACATACATAACGTAATATAAGCTAGCCTAACCCAATCTAACATTTCGGCGGTAATATTTCACCACATTCCTCTCTTGTTGTCTCTACGTCTCCGTGCGACCTTTATATACATCAATAACGTAATACAACCTAACCTAACCCAACCTAACATCTCGGCGGATATATTTGACAACATACCTGGCGACTTGGCCTCTACGTCTCCGTGGGATCTTTAAATACATCAATAACGTAATATAACCTAACCTAACCCAATCTAACATCTCGGTGGTAATATTTGACCACAATTCCTGGCTTGTTGGCCTATACGTCTCCGTGGTATCTTTATATACATCAATAACGTAATATAACATAACCTAACCCAATCTAACATCTCGGTGGTAATATTTGAGCACATTCCTGGCTTGTTGGCCTACACGTCTCCGTGGGAACTTTATATACATCAATAACGTAATATAACCTAACCTAACCCAACCTGACATCTCGGCGGTATTATTTGACCGTATTCCTGTCTTGTTGGCCTCTGCGTCTCCGTGGGAACTTTATATACATCAATAACGTAATATACCCTAACCTAACCCAACCTAACATCTCGGCGGTAATACGTGACAACATTCCTGGCGAGTTGGCCTCTACGTCTCCGTGGGACCTTTATATACATAAATAACGTAATATAAGCTAGCCTAACCCAATCTAACATCTCGGCGATAATATTTCACCACTTTCCTCTCTTGTTGTCTCTACGTCTCCGTGCGACCTTTATATACATCAATAACGTAATACAACCTAACCTAACCCAACCTAACATCTCGGAGGATATATTTGACAACATACCTGGCGACTTGGCCTCTACGTCTCCGTGGGACCTTTATATACACAAATAACGTAATATAAGCTAGCCTAACCCAATCTAACATCTCGGCGGTTATATTTCACCACATTCCTCTCTTGTTGTCTCTACGTCTCCGTGCGAACTTTATACACATCAATAACGTAATACAACTTAACCTAACCCAACCTAACATTTCGGCGGATATATTTGACAACATACCTGCCGACTTGGCCTCTACGTCTCCGTGGGACCTTCATGTACATCAATAACGAAATATAACCTAACCTAACCCAACCTATCATCTCGGCGATAATATTTGACAAAATTCCTGGTGAGTTGGCCTCTACGTCTCCGTTGGATCTTTATATACATCAATAACGTAATATAACCTAACCTAACCCAACCTAACATCTCGGCGGTAATGTTTCACAACATACCTGGCGAGTTGGCCTTTACGTCTCCGTGGGACCTTCATATACATCAATAACGAAATATAACCTATCCTAACCCAACCTATCATCTCGGCGGTAATATTTGACAACATTCCTGGCGTGTTGGCCCCTACGTCTCCGTTTGACCTTCATATACATCAATAACGTAATTTCACCGAACCTAACCCAACCTATCATCTCGGCGGCAACATTTGTCCACATTCCTGGCGAGTTGGCCTCTACGTCTCCGTGGGATCTTTATATACATCAATAACGTAATATAACCTAACCTAACCCAATCTAACATCTCGGTGGTAATATTTGACCACATTCCTGGCTTGTTGGCCTATACGTCTCCGTGGGAACTTTATATACATCAATAACGTAATATAACCTAACCTAAACCAACCTAACATCTCGGCGGTGTTATTTCACCACATTCCTGTCTTGTTGGCCTCTGCGTCTCCGTGGGACCATTATATACATCAATAACGTAATATAACCTAACCTAACCCAACCTAACATCTCGGCGGTAATACCTGACAACATTCCTGGCGACTTGGCCTCTACGTCTCCGTGGGACCTTCATATACATCAGTAACGAAATATAAACTAACCTAACCCAACCTAACATCTCGGCGGTAATATTTGACACCATTCCTGGCGAGTTGGCCTCTACGTCTCCGTTTGACCTTCATATACATCAATAACGTAATTTCACCTAACCTAACCCAAGCTATCATCTCGGCGGCAACATTTGACCACATTCCTGGCGAGTTGGCCTCTACGTCTCCGTGGGATATTTATATACATCAATAACGTAATATAACCTAACCTAACCCAATCTAACATCTCGGCGGATATATTTGACAACATACCTGGCGACTTGGCCTCTACGGCTCCGTGGGACCTTTATATACATAAATAACGTAATATAAGCTAGCCTAACCCAACCTAACATCTCGGCGGTAATATTTCACCACATTCCTCTCTTGTTGTCTCTACGTCTCCGTGCGAACTTTATATACATCAATAACGTAATACAACCTAACCTAACCCAACCTAACATCTCGGCGGATATATTTGACAACATACCTGGCGACTTGGCCTCTACGTCTCCGTGGGACCTTCATATACATCAATAACGAAATATAACCTATCCTAACCCAACCTAACATCTCGGCGGTATTATTTGACCACATTCCTGTCTTGTTGGCCTCTGCGTCTCCGTGGGACCTTTATATACATCAATAACGTAATATAACCTAACCTAACCCAACCTAACATCTCGGCGGATATATTTGACAACATACCTGGCGACTTGGCCTCTACGTCTCCGTGGGACCTTCATGTACATCAATAACGAAATATAACCTAACCTAACCCAACCTATCATCTCGGCGATAATATTTGACAAAATTCCTGGCGAGTTGGCCTCTACGTCTCCGTTGGATCTTTGTATACATCAATAACGTAATATAACCTAACCTAACCCAATCTAACATCTCGGTGGTAATATTTGACCACATTCCTGGCTTGTTGGCCTATACGTCTCCGTGGGACCTTTATATACATCAATAACGTAATATAACCTAACCTAACCCAACCTAACATCTCGACGGTAATATTTGACAACATTCCTGGCGAGTTGGCCTCTACGTCTCCGTTTGACCTTCATATACATCAATAACGTAATTTCACCTAACCTAACCCAATCTAACATCTCGGTGGTAATATTTGACCACATTCCTGGCTTGTTGGCCTCTATGTCTCCGTGGGACCTTTATATACATCAATAACGTAATATAACCTAACCTAACCCAACCTAACATCTCGGCGGTATTATTTGACCACATTCCTGTATTGTTGGCCTCTGCGTCACCGTGGGACCATTATATACATCAATAACGTAATATAACCTAACCTGACCCAACCTAACATCTCGGCGGTAATACTTGACAACATTCCTGGCGAGTTGGCCTCTACGTCTCCGTGGGACCTTTATATACATAAATAACGTAATATAACCTAACCTAACCCAACCTAACATCTCGGCGGTAATGTTTCACAACATACCTGGCGAGTTGGCCTTTACGTCTCCGTGGGACCTTCATATACATCAATAACGAAATATAACCTATCCTAACCCAACCTATCATCTCGGCGGTAATACTTGACAACATTCTTGGCGAGTTGGCCTCTACGCCTCCGTGGGACCATTATATACATACATAACGTAATATAAGCTAGCCTAACCCAATCTAACATTTCGGCGGTAATATTTCACCACATTCCTCTCTTGTTGTCTCTACGTCTCCGTGCGACCTTTATATACATCAGTAACGTAATACAACCTAACCTAACCCAACCTAACATCTCGGCGGATATATTTGACAACATACCTGGCGACTTGGCCTCTACGTCTCCGTGGGACCTTTATATACATCAATAACGTAATATAACCTAACCTAACCCAACCTAACATCTCGGCGGTATTATTTGACCACATTCCTGTATTGTTGGCCTCTGCGTCTCCGTGGGACCTTTATATACATCAATAACGTAATATAACCTAACATGACCCAACCTAACATCTCGGCGGTAATACTTGACAACATTCCTGGCGAGTTGGCCTCTACGTCCCCGTGGGACCTTTATATACATAACTAACGTAATATAAGCTAGCCTAACCCAATCTAACATCTCGGCGGTAATATTTCACCACATTCCTCGCTTGTTGTCTCTACGTCTCCGTGCGAACTTTATACACATCAAAAACGTAATACAACTTAACCTAGCCCATCTAACATCTCGGCGGATATATTTGACAACATACCTGGCGACTTGGCCTCTACGTCTCCGTGGGACCTTCATGTACATCAATAACGAAATATAACCTAACCTAACCCAACCTATCATCTCGGCGGCAATATTTGACAAAATTCCTGGCGAGTTGGCCTCTACGTCTCCGTTGGATCTTTATATACATCAATAACGTAATATAACCTAACCTAACCCAACCTAACATCTCGGCGGTAATGTTTCACAACATACCTGGCGAGTTGGCCTTTACGTCTCCGTGGGACCTTCATATACATCAATAACGAAATATAACCTATCCTAACCCAACCTATCATCTCGGCGGTATTATTTGACAACATTCCTGGCGAGTTGGCCTCTACGTCTCCGTTTGACCTTCATATACATCAGTAACGTAATTTCACCGAACCTAACCCAACCTATCATCTCGGCGGCAACATTTGTCCACATTCGTGGCGAGTTGGCCTCCACGTCTCCGTGGGATCTTTATATACATCAATAACGTAATATAACCTAACCTAACCCAATCTAACATCTCGGTGGTAATATTTGACCACATTCCTGGCTTGTTGGCCTATACGTCTCCGTGGGAACTTTATATACATCAATAACGTAATATAACCTAACCTAACCCAACCTAACATGTCGGCGGTATTATTTGACCACATTCCTGTCTTGTTGGCCTCTGCGTCTCCGTGGGACCTTTATATACATCAATAACGTAATATAACCTAACCTAACCCAACCTAACATCTCAGCGGATATATTTGATAACATACCTGGCGACTTGGCCTCTACGTCTCCGTGGGAGCTTTAGATACGTCAATAACGTAATATAACCTAACCTAACCCAATCTAACATCTCGGTGGTAATATTTGACCACATTCCTGGCTTGTTGGCCTATACGTCTCCCTGGGAACTTTATATACATCAATAACGTAATATAACCTAACCTAAACCAACCTAACATCTCGGCGGTATTATTTCACCACATTCCTGTCTTGTTGGCCTCTGCGTCTCCGTGGGACCATTATATACATCAATAACGTAATATAACCTAACCTAACCCAACCTAACATCTCGGCGGTAATACCTGACAACATTCCTGGCGACTTGGCCTCTACGTCTCCGTGGGACCTTCATATACATCAGTAACGAAATATAAACTAACCTAACCCAACCTAACATCTCGGCGGTAATATTTGACCACATTCCTGGCGAGTTGGCCTCTACGTCTCCGTTTGACCTTCATATACATCAATAACGTAATTTCACCTAACCTAACCCAAGCTATCATCTCGGCGGCAACATTTGAACACATTCCTGGCGAGTTGGCCTCTACGTCTCCGTGGGATATTTATATACATCAATAACGTAATATAACCTAACCTAACCCAATCTAACATCTCGGTGGTAATATTTGACCACATTCCTGGCTTGTTGGCCTCTATGTCTCCGTGGGACCTTTATATACATCAATAACGTAATATAACCTAACCTAACCCAACCTAACATCTCGGCGGTATTATTTGACCACATTCCTCTCTTGTTGTCTCTACGTCTCCGTGGGACCATTATATACATCAATAACGTAATACAACCTAACCTAACCCAACCTAACATCTCGGCGGATATATTTGACAACATACCTGGCGACTTGGCCTCTACGGCTCCGTGGGACCTTTATATACATAAATAACGTAATATAAGCTAGCCTAACCCAACCTAACATCTCGGCGGTAATATTTCACCACATTCCTCTCTTGTTGTCTCTACGTCTCCGTGCGAACTTTATATACATCAATAACGTAATACAACCTAACCTAACCCAACCTAACATCTCGGCGGATATATTTGACAACATACCTGGCGACTTGGCCTCTACGTCTCCGTGGGACCTTCATGTACATCAATAACGAAATATAACCTAACCTAACCCAACCTATCATCTCGGCGATAATATTTGACAAAATTCCTGGCGAGTTGGCCTCTACGTCTCCGTTGGATCTTTGTATACATCAATAACGTAATATAACCTAACCTAACCCAATCTAACATCTCGGTGGTAATATTTGACCACATTCCTGGCTTGTTGGCCTATACGTCTCCGTGGGACCTTTATATACATCAATAACGTAATATAACCTAACCTAACCCAACCTAACATCTCGGCGGTAATATTTGACAACATTCCTGGCGAGTTGGCCTCTACGTCTCCGTTTGACCTTCATATACATCAATAACGTAATTTCACCTAACCTAACCCAATCTAACATCTCGGTGGTAATATTTGACCACATTCCTGGCTTGTTGGCCTCTATGTCTCCGTGGGACCTTTATATACATCAATAACGTAATATAACCTAACCTAACCCAACCTAACATCTCGGCGGTATTATTTGACCACATTCCTGTATTGTTGGCCTCTGCGTCACCGTGGGACCATTATATACATCAATAACGTAATATAACCTAACCTGACCCAACCTAACATCTCGGCGGTAATACTTGACAACATTCCTGGCGAGTTGGCCTCTACGTCTCGGTGGGACCTTTATATACATAAATAACGTAATATAACCTAACCTAACCCAACCTAACATCTCGGCGGTAATGTTTCACAACATACCTGGCGAGTTGGCCTTTACGTCTCCGTGGGACCTTCATATACATCAATAACGAAATATAACCTATCCTAACCCAACCTATCATCTCGGCGGTAATACTTGACAACATTCTTGGCGAGTTGGCCTCTACGCCTCCGTGGGACCATTATATACATACATAACGTAATATAAGCTAGCCTAACCCAATCTAACATTTCGGCGGTAATATTTCACCACATTCCTCTCTTGTTGTCTCTACGTCTCCGTGCGACCTTTATATACATCAATAACGTAATACAACCTAACCTAACCCAACCTAACATCTCGGCGGATATATTTGACAACATACCTGGCGACTTGGCCTCTACGTCTCCGTGGGACCTTTATATACATAAATAACGTAATATAAGCTAGACTAACCCAATCTAACATCTCGGCGGTAATATTTCACCACATTCCTGGCTTGTTGGCCTATATGTCTCCGTGGGAACTTTATATACATCAATAACGTAATATAACCTAACCTAACCCAACCTAACATCTCGGCGGATATATTTGACAACATACCTGGCGACTTGGCCTCTACGTCTCCGTGGGACCTTTATATACATAAATAACGTAATATAAGCTAGCCTAACCCAACCTAACATCTCGGCGGTAATATTTCACCACATTCCTCTCTTGTTGTCTCTACGTCTCCGTGCGAACTTTATATACACCAATAACGTAATACAACCTAACCTAACCAACATAACATCTCGGCGGATATGTTTGACCACATTCCTGGCTTGTTGGCCTATACGTCTCCGTGTGAACTTTATATACATCAATAACGTAATATAACCTAACCTAACCCAACCTAACATCTCGGCGGTATTATTTGACCACATTCCTGTATTGTTGGCCTCTGCGTCTCCGTGGGACCTTTATATACATCAATAACGTAATATAACCTAACATGACCCAACCTAACATCTCGGCGGTAATACTTGACAATATTCCTGGCGAGTTGGCCTCTACGTCCCCGTGGGACCTTTATATACATAACTAACGTAATATAAGCTAGCCTAACCCAATCTAACATCTCGGCGGTAATATTTCACCACATTCCTCGCTTGTTGTCTCTACGTCTCCGTGCGAACTTTATACACATCAAAAACGTAATACAGCTTAACCTAGCCCAACCTAACATCTCGGCGGATATATTTGACAACATACCTGGCGACTTGGCCTCTACGTCTCCGTGGGACCTTCATGTACATCAATAACGAAATATAACCTAACCTAACCCAACCTATCATCTCGGCGGTAATATTTGACAAAATTCCTGGCGAGTTGGCCTCTACGTCTCCGTTGGATCTTTATATACATCAATAACGTAATATAACTTAACCTAACCCAACCTAACATCTCGGCGGTAATGTTTCACAACATACCTGGCGAGTTGGCCTTTACGTCTCCGTGGGACCTTCATATACATCAATAACGAAATATAACCTATCCTAACCCAACCTATCATCTCGGCGGTATTATTTGACAACATTCCTGGCGAGTTGGCCTCTACGTCTCCGTTTGACCTTCATATACATCAGTAACGTAATTTCACCGAACCTAACCCAACCTATCATCTCGGCGGCAACATTTGTCCACATTCCTGGCGAGTTGGCCTCCACGTCTCCGTGGGATCTTTATATACATCAATAACGTAATATAACCTAACCTAACCCAATCTAACATCTCGGTGGTAATATTTGACCACATTCCTGGCTTGTTGGCCTATACGTCTCCGTGGGAACTTTATATACATCAATAACGTAATATAACCTAACCTAACCCAACCTAACATGTCGGCGGTATTATTTGACCACATTCCTGTCTTGTTGGCCTCTGCGTCTCCGTGGGACCTTTATATATATCAATAACGTAATATAACCTAACCTAACCCAGCCTAACATCTCGGCGGTAATACTTGACAACATTCCTGGCGACTTGGCCTCTACGTCGCCGTGGGATATTTATATACATCAATAACGTAATATAACCTAACCTAACCCAATCTAACATCTCGGTGGTAATATTTGACCACATTCCTGGCGAGTTGGCCTCTACGTCTCCGTGGGACCTTTATATACATAAATAACGTAATATAACCTAACCTAACCCAACCTAACATCTCGGCGGTAATGTTTCACAACATACCTGGCGAGTTGGCCTTTAAGTCTCCGTGGGACCTTCATATACATCAATAACGAAATATAACCTATCCTAACCCAACCTATCATCTCGGCGGTAATACTTGACAACATTCTTGGCGAGTTGGCCTCTACGCCTCCGTGGGACCATTATATACATACATAACGTAATATAAGCTAGCCTAACCCAATCTAACATTTCGGCGGTAATATTTCACCACATTCCTCTCTTGTTGTCTCTACGTCTCCGTGCGACCTTTATATACATCAATAACGTAATACAACCTAACCTAACCCAACCTAACATCTCGGCGGATATATTTGACAACATACCTGGCGACTTGGCCTCTACGTCTCCGTGGGACCTTTATATACATAAATAACGTAATATAAGCTAGCCTAACCCAACCTAACATCTCGGCGGTAATATTTCACCACATTCCCCTCTTGTTGTCTCTACGTCTCCGTGCGAACTTTATATACATCAATAACGTAATACAACCTAACCTAACCCAACCTAACATCTCGGCGGATATATTTGACAACATACCTGGCGACTTGGCCTCTACGTCTCCGTGGGACCTTCATATACATCAATAACGAAATATAACCTATCCTAACCCAACCTAACATCTCGGCGGTATTATTTGACCACATTCCTGTCTTGTTGGCCTCTGCGTCTCCGTGGGAACTTTATATACATCAATAACGTAATATACCCTAACCTAACCCAACCTAACATCTCGGCGGTAATACTTGACAACATTCCTGGCGAGTTGGCCTCTACGTGTCCGTGGGACCTTTATATACATAAATAACGTTATATAAGCTAGACTAACCCAATCTAACATCTCGGCGTTAATATTTCACCACATTCGTGGCTTGTTGGCCTATATGTCTCCGTGGGAACTTTATATACATCAGTAACGAAATATAACCTATCCTAACCCAACCTATCATCTCGGCGGTAATATTTGACAACATTCCTGGCGAGTTGGGCTCTACGTCTCCGTTTGACCTTCATATACATCAATAACAAAATTTCACCGAAACTAACCCAACCTATCATCTCGGCGGCAACATTTGTCCACATTCCTGGCGAGTTGGCCTCTACGTCTCCGTGGGATCTTTATATACATCAATAACGTAATATAACCTAACCTAACCCAATCTAACTTCTCGGCGGTAATATTACACCATATTCCTCTCTTGTTGTCTCTACGTCTCCGTGCGAACTTTATATACGTCAATAACGTAATACAACCTAACCTAACCCAACCTAACATCTCGGCGGATATATTTGACAACATACCTGGCGACTTGGCCTCTACGTCTCCGTGGGACCTTCATGTACATCAATAACGAAATATAACCTAACCTAACCCAACCTATCATCTCGGCGATAATATTTGACAAAATTCCTGGCGAGTTGGCCTCTACGTCTCCGTTGGATCTTTGTATACATCAATAACGTAATATAACCTAACCTAACCCAATCTAACATCTCGGTGGTAATATTTGACCACATTCCTGGCTTGTTGGCCTATACGTCTCCGTGGGAACTTTATATACATCAATAACGTAATATAACCTAACCTAAACCAACCTAACATCTCGGCGGTATTATTTCACCACATTCCTGTCTTGTTGGCCTCTGCGTCTCCGTGGGACCTTTATATATATCAATAACGTAATATAACCTAACCTAACCCAGCCTAACATCTCGGCGGTAATACTTGACAACATTCCTGGCGACTTGGCCTCTACGTCTCCGTGGGACCTTCATATACATCAGTAACGAAATATAAACTAACCTAACCCAACTTAACATCTCGGCGGTAATATTTGACAACATTCCTGGCGAGTTGGCCTCTACGTCTCCGTTTGACCTTCATATACATCAATAACGTAATTTCACCTAACCTAACCCAAGCTATCATCTCGGCGGCAACATTTGACCACATTCCTGGCGAGTTGGCCTCTACGTCTCCGTGGGACCTTTATATACATCAATAACGTAATATAACCTAACCTAACCCAACCTAACATCTCGGCGGATATATTTGACAACATACCTGGCGACTTGGCCTCTACGTCTCCGTGGGACCTTTATATACATAAATAACGTAATATAAGCTAGACTAACCCAATCTAACATCTCGGCGGTAATATTTCACCACATTCCTGGCTTGTTGGCCTATATGTCTCCGTGGGAACTTTATATACATCAATAACGTAATATAACCTAACCTAACCCAACCTAACATCTCGGCGGATATATTTGACAACATACCTGGCGACTTGGCCTCTACGTCTCCGTGGGACCTTTATATACATAAATAACGTAATATAAGCTAGACTAACCCAATCTAACATCTCGGCGGTAATATTTCACCACATTCCTGGCTTGTTGGCCTATATGTCTCCGTGGGAACTTTATACACATCAATAACGTAATATAACCTAACCTAACCCAACCTAACATCTCGGCGGATATATTTGACAACATACCTGGCGACTTGGCCTCTACGTCTCCGTGGGACCTTTATATACATAAATAACGTAATATAAGCTAGCCTAACCCAACCTAACATCTCGGCGGTAATATTTCACCACATTCCTCTCTTGTTGTCTCTACGTCTCCGTGCGAACTTTATATACACCAATAACGTAATACAACCTAACCTAACCCAACCTATCATCTCGGCGGTAATGTTTCACAACATACCTGGCGAGTTGGCCTTTACGTCTCCGTGGGACCTTCATATACATCAATAACGAAATATAACGTATCCTAACCCAACCTATCATCTCGGCGGTATTATTTGACAACATTCCTGGCGAGTTGGCCTCTACGTCTCCGTTTGACCTTCATATACATCAATAACGTAATTTCACCGAACCTAACCCAACCTATCATCTCGGCGGCAACATTTGTCCACATTCCTGGCGAGTTGGCCTCCACGTCTCCGTGGGATCTTTATATACATCAATAACGTAATATAACATAACCTAACCCAATCTAACATCTCGGTGGTAATATTTGACCACATTCCTGGCTTGTTGGCCTATACGTCTCCGTGGGAACTTTATATACATCAATAACGTAATATAACCTAACCTAACCCAACCTAACATCTCGGCGGTATTATTTGACCACATTCCTGTCTTGTTGGCCTCTGCGTCTCCGTGGGACCTTTATATACATCAATAACGTATTATAACCTAACCTAACCCAACCTAACATCTCGGAGGTAATACTTGACAACATTCCAGGCGAGTTGGCCTCTACGTCACCGTGGGACCTTTATATACATAAATAACGTAATATAAGCTAGCCTAACCCAATCAAACATCTCGGCGGTAATATTTCACCACATTCCTCTCTTGTTGTCTCTACGTCTCCGTGCGACCATTATATACATCAATAACGTAATACAACCTAACCTAACCCAACCTAACATCTCGGCGGATATATTTGACAACATACCTGGCGACTTGGCCTCTACGTCTCCGTGGGACCTTCATATACATCAATAACGAAATATAAACTAACCTAACCCAACCTAACATCTCGGCGGTAGTATTTGACAACATTCCTGGCGAGTTGGCCTCTACGTCTCCGTTTGACCTTCATATACATCAATAACGTAATTTCACCTAACCTAACCCAAGCTATCATCTCGGCGGCAACATTTGACCACATTCCTGGCGAGTTGGCCTCTACGTCTCCGTGGGATATTTATATACATCAATAACGTAATATAACCTAACCTAACCCAATCTAACATCTCGGTGGTAATATTTGACCACATTCCTGGCTTGTTGGCCTCTATGTCTCCGTGGGACCTTTATATACATCAATAACGTAATTAAACCTAACCTAACCCAACCTAACATCTCGGCGGTAATACTTGACAACATTCCTGCCGAGTTGGCCTCTACGTCTCCGTGGGACCTTTATATACATAAATAACGTAATATAACCTAACCTAACCCAACCTAACATCTCGGCGGTATTATGTGATCACATTCCTTTCTTGTTGGCCTCTGCGTCTCCGTGGGACCTTTATATACATCAATAACGTAATATAACCTAACCTAACCCAACCTAACATCTCGGCGGATATATTTGATAACATACCTGGCGACTTGGCCTCTACGTCTCCGTGGGACCTTTAGATACGTCAATAACGTAATATAACCTAACCGAACCCAACCTAACATCTCGGCGGTAATGTTTGACAAGATACCTGGCGAGTTGGCCTTTACGTCTCCGTGGGACCTTCATATACATCAATAACGAAATATAACCTATCCTAACCCAACCTATCATCTCGGCGGTAATATTTGACAACATTCCTGGCGAGTTGGGCTCTACGTCTCCGTGGGACCTTTATACACATACATAACGTAATATAAGCTAGCCTAACCCAATCTAACATTTCGGCGGTAATATTTCACCACATTCCTCTCTTGTTGTCTCTACGTCTCCGTGCGACCTTTATATACATCAATAACGTAATACAACCTAACCTAACCCAACCTAACATCTCGGCGGATATATTTGACAACATACCTGGCGACTTGGCCTCTACGTCTCCGTGGGACCTTTATATACATAAATAACGTAATATAAGCTAGCCTGACCCAACCTAAAATCTCGGCGGTAATATTTCACCACATTCCTCTCTTGTTGTCTCTACGTCTCCGTGCGAACTTTATATACATCAATAACGTAATATAACCTAACCTAACCCAACCTAACATCTCGGCGGTATTATTTGACCACATTCCTGTCTTGTTGCCCTCTGCGTCTCCGTGGGACCTTTATATACATCAATAACGTAATATACCCTAACCTAACCCAACCTAACATCTCGGCGGTAATACTTGACAACATTCCTGGCGAGATGGCCTCTACGTGTCCGTGGGACATTTATATACATAAATAACGTAATATAAGCTAGACTAACCCAATCTAACATCTCGGCGGTAATATTTCACCACATTCCTGGCTTGTTGGCCTATGTGTCTCCGTGGGAACTTTATATACATCAATAACGTAATATAACCTAACCTAACCCAACCTAACATCTCGGCGGTAATACTTTACAACATTCCTGGCGAGTTGGCCTCTACGTCTCCGTGGGACCTTTATATACATAAATAACGTAATATAAGCTAGCCTAATCCAATCTAACATTTCGGCGGTAATATTTCACCACATTCCTCTCTTGTTGTCTCTACGTCTCCGTGCGACCGTTATATACATCAATAACGTAATACAACCTAAACTAACCCAACCTAACATCTCGATGGTAATGTTTGACAACATACCTGGCGAGTTGGCCTCTACGTCTCCGTGGGACCTTCATATACATCAATAACGAAATATAACCTATCCTAACCCAACCTATCATCTCGGCGGTAATATCTGACAACATTCCTGGCGAGTTGGCCTCTACGTCTCCGTTTGACCTTCATATACATCAATAACATAATTTCACCGAACCTAACCCAACCTATCATCTCGGCGGCAACATTTATCCACATTCCTGGCGAGTTGGCATCTACGTCTCCGTGGGATCTTTATATACATCAATAACGTAATATAACCTAACCTAACCCAATCTAACATCTCGGTGGTAATTTTTGAGCACATTCCTGGCTTGTTGGCCTATACGTCTCCGTGGGAACTTTATATACATCAATAACGTAATATAACCTAACCTAACCCAACCTAACATCTCGGCGGATATATTTGATAACATACCTGGCGACTTGGCCTCTACGTCTCCGTGGGACCTTTAGATACGTCAATAACGTAATATAACCTAACCGAACCCAACCTAACATCTAGGCGGTAATGTTTGACAAGATACCTGGCGAGTTGGCCTCTACGTCTCCGTGGGACCTTCATATACATCAATAACGAAATATAACCTATCCTAACCCAACCTATCATCTCGGCGGTAATATTTGACAACATTCCTGGCGAGTTGGGCTCTACGTCTCCGTGGGACCTTTATATACAGACATAACGTAATATAAGCTAGCCTAACCCAATCTAACATTTCGGCGGTAATATTTCACCACATTCCTCTCTTGTTGTCTCTACGTCTCCGTGCGACCTTTATATACATCAATAACGTAATACAACCTAACCTAACCCAACCTAACATGTCGATGGTAATGTTTGACAACATACCTGGCGAGTTGGCCTCTACGTCTCCGTGGGTCCTTCATATACATCAATAACGAAATATAACCTATCCTAACCCAACCTATCATCTCGACGGTAATATCTGACAACATTCCTGGCGAGTTGGCCTCTACGTCTCCGTGGGACCTTTATATACATAAATAACGTAATATAAGCTAGCCTAACCCAATCTAACATCTCGGCGGTAATATTTCACCACATTCCTCTCTTGTTGTCTCTACGTCTCCGTGCGAACTTTATATACATCAATAACGTAATATAACCTAACCTGACCCAACCTAACATCTCGGCGGTATTATTTGACCACATTCCTGTCTTGTTGCCCTCTGCGTCTCCGTGGGACCTTTATATACATCAATAACGTAATATACCCTAACCTAACCCAACCTAACATCTCGGCGGTAATACTTGACAACATTCCTGGCGAGATGGCCTCTACGTGTCCGTGGGACATTTATATACATAAATAACGTAATATAAGCTAGACTAACCCAATCTAACATCTCGGCGGTAATATTTCACCACATTCCTGGCTTGTTGGCCTATGTGTCTCCGTGGGAACTTTATATACATCAATAACGTAATATAACCTAACCTAACCCAACCTAACATCTCGGCGGTAATACTTTACAACATTCCTGGCGAGTTGGCCTCTACGTCTCCGTGGGACCTTTATATACATAAATAACGTAATATAAGCTAGCCTAACCCAATCTAACATTTCGGCGGTAATATTTCACCACATTCCTCTCTTGTTGTCTCTACGTCTCCGTGCGACCTTTATATACATCAATAACGTAATACAACCTAAACTAACCCAACCTAACATCTCGATGGTAATGTTTGACAACATACCTGGCGAGTTGGCCTCTACGTCTCCGTGGGACCTTCATATACATCAATAACGAAATATAACCTATCCTAACCCAACCTATCATCTCGGCGGTAATATCTGACAACATTCCTGGCGAGTTGGCCTCTACGTCTCCGTTTGACCTTCATATACATCAATAACATAATTTCACCTAACCTAACCCAACCTATCATCTCGGCGGCAACATTTGACCACATTCCTGGCGAGTTGGCCTCTACGTCTCCGTGGGATCTTTATATACATCAATAACGTAATATAACCTAACCTAACCCAATCTAACATCTCGGTCGTAATATTTGAGCACATTCCTGGCTTGTTGACCTATACGTCTCCGTGGGAACTTTATATACATCAATAACGTAATATAACCTAACCTAACCCAACCTAACATCTCGGCGGTATTATTTGACCACATTCCTGTCTTGTTGCCCTCTGCGTCTCCGTGGGACCTTTATATACATCAGTAACGTAATATATCCTAACCTAACCCAACCTAACATCTCGGCGGTAATACTTGACAACATTCCTGGCGAGTTGGCCTCTACGTCTCCGTGGGACCTTTGTATACATAAATAACGTAATATAAGCTAGCCTAACCCAATCTAACATCTCGGCGGTAATATTTCACCACATTCCTCTCTTGTTGTCTCTACGTATCCGTGCGAACTTTATATACATCAATAACGTAATATAACCTAACCTAACCCAACCTAACATCTCGGCGGTATTATTTGACCACATTCCTGTCTTGTTGCCCTCTGCGTCTCCGTGGGACCTTTATATACATCAATAACGTAATATACCCTAACCTAACCCAACCTAACATCTCGGCGGTAATACTTGACAACATTCCTGGCGAGATGGCCTCTACGTGTCCGTGGGACATTTATATACATAAATAACGTAATATAAGCTAGACTAACCCAATCTAACATCTCGGCGGTAATATTTCACCACATTCCTGGCTTGTTGGCCTATGTGTCTCCGTGGGAACTTTATATACATCAATAACGTAATATAACCTAACCTAACCCAACCTAACATCTCGGCGGTAATACTTTACAACATTCCTGGCGAGTTGGCCTCTACGTCTCCGTGGGACCTTTATATACATAAATAACGTAATATAAGCTAGCCTAACCCAATCTAACATTTCGGCGGTAATATTTCACCACATTCCTCTCTTGTTGTCTCTACGTCTCCGTGCGACCTTTATATACATCAATAACGTAATACAACCTAAACTAACCCAACCTAACATCTCGATGGTAATGTTTGACAACATACCTGGCGAGTTGGCCTCTACGTCTCCGTGGGACCTTCATATACATCAATAACGAAATATAACCTATCCTAACCCAACCTATCATCTCGGCGGTAATATCTGACAACATTCCTGGCGAGTTGGCCTCTACGTCTCCGTTTGACCTTCATATACATCAATAACATAATTTCACCGAACCTAACCCAACCTATCATCTCGGCGGCAACATTTATCCACATTCCTGGCGAGTTGTCATCTACGTCTCCGTGGGATCTTTATATACATCAATAACGTAATATAACCTAACCTAACCCAATCTAACATCTCGGTGGTAATTTTTGAGCACATTCCTGGCTTGTTGGCCTATACGTCTCCGTGGGAACTTTATATACATCAATAACGTAATATAACCTAACCTAACCCAACCTAACATCTCGGCGGTATTATTTGACCACATTCCTGTCTTGTTGCCCTCTGCGTCTCCGTGGGACCTTTATATACATCAGTAACGTAATATATCCTAACCTAACCCAACCTAACATCTCGGCGGTAATACTTGACAACATTCCTGGCGACTTGGCCTCTACGTCTCCGTGGGACCTTCATGTACATCAATAACGAAATATAACCTAACCTAACCCAACCTATCATCTCGGCGATAATATTTGACAAAATTCCTGGCGAGTTGGCCTCTACGTCTCCGTTTGACCTTCATATACATCAATAACGTAATTTCACCGAACCTAACCCAAACTATCATCTCGGCGGCAACATTTGACCACACTCCTGGCGAGTTGGCCTCTACGTCTCCGTGGGAACTTTATATACATCAATAACGTAATATAACCTAACCTAACCCAACCTAACATCTCGGCGGATATATTTGACAACATACCTGGCGACTTGGCCTCTACGTCTCCGTGGGACCTTCATGTACATCAATAACGAAATATAACCTAACCTAACCCAACCTATCATCTCGGCGGTAATATTTTACAAAATTCCTGGCGAGTTGGCCTCTACGTCTCCGTTGGATCTTTATATACATCAATAACGTAATATAACCTAACCTAACCCAATCTAACATCTCGGTGGTAATATTTGAGCACATTCCTGGCTTGTTGGCCTATACGTCTCCGTGGGACCTTTAGATACGTCAATAACGTAATATAACCTAACCGAACCCAACCTAACATCTCGGCGGCAATGTTTGACAACATACCTGGCGAGTTGGCCTCTACGTCTCCGTGGGACCTTCATATACATCAATAACGAAATATAACCTATCCTAACCCAACCTATCATCTCGGCGGTAATATTTGACAACATTCCTGGCGAGTTGGGCTCTACGTCTCCGTGGGACCTTTATATACATACATAACGTAATATAAGCTAGCCTAACCCAATCTAACATTTCGGCGGTAATATTTCACCACATTCCTCTCTTGTTGTCTCTACGTCTCCGTGCGACCTTTATATACATCAATAACGTAATACAACCTAACCTAACCCAACCTAACATGTCGATGGTAATGTTTGACAACATACCTGGCGAGTTGGCCTCTACGTCTCCGTGGGTCCTTCATATACATCAATAACGAAATATAACCTATCCTAACCCAACCTATCATCTCGACGGTAATATCTGACAACATTCCTGGCGAGTTGGCCTCTACGTCTCCGTGGGACCTTTATATACATAAATAACGTAATATAAGCTAGCCTAACCCAATCTAACATTTCGGCGGTAATATTTCACCACATTCCTCTCTTGTTGTCTCTACGTCTCCGTGCGACCTTTATATACATCAATAACGTAATACAACCTAAACTAACCCAACCTAACATCTCGATGGTAATGTTTGACAACATACCTGGCGAGTTGGCCTCTACGTCTCCGTGGGACCTTCATATACATCAATAACGAAATATAACCTATCCTAACCCAACCTATCATCTCGGCGGTAATATCTGACAACATTCCTGGCGAGTTGGCCTCTACGTCTCCGTTTGACCTTCATATACATCAATAACATAATTTCACCGAACCTAACCCAACCTATCATCTCGGCGGCAACATTTATCCACATTCCTGGCGAGTTGGCATCTACGTCTCCGTGGGATCTTTATATACATCAATAACGTAATATAACCTAACCTAACCCAACCTAACATCTCGGCGGATATATTTGACAACATACCTGGCGACTTGGCCTCTACGTCTCCGTTGGATCTTTATATACATCAATAACGTAATATAACCTAACCTAACCCAATCTAACATCTCGGTGGTAATATTTGAGCACATTCCTGGCTTGTTGGCCTATACGTCTCCGTGGGACCTTTATATACATCAATAACGTAATATACCCTAACCTAACCCAACCTAACATCTCGGCGGTAATACTTGACAACATTCCTGGCGAGATGGCCTCTACGTGTCCGTGGGACATTTATATACATAAATAACGTAATATAAGCTAGACTAACCCAATCTAACATCTCGGCGGTAATATTTCACCACATTCCTGGCTTGTTGGCCTATGTGTCTCCGTGGGAACTTTATATACATCAATAACGTAATATAACCTAACCTAACCCAACCTAACATCTCGGCGGTAATACTTTACAACATTCCTGGCGAGTTGGCCTCTACGTCTCCGTGGGACCTTTATATACATAAATAACGTAATATAAGCTAGCCTAACCCAATCTAACATTTCGGCGGTAATATTTCACCACATTCCTCTCTTGTTGTCTCTACGTCTCCGTGCGACCTTTATATACATCAATAACGTAATACAACCTAAACTAACCCAACCTAACATCTCGATGGTAATGTTTGACAACATACCTGGCGAGTTGGCCTCTACGTCTCCGTGGGACCTTCATATACATCAATAACGAAATATAACCTATCCTAACCCAACCTATCATCTCGGCGGTAATATCTGACAACATTCCTGGCGAGTTGGCCTCTACGTCTCTGTTTGTCCTTGATATACATCAATAACGTAATTTCACCTAACCTAACCCAACCTATCATCTCGGCGGCAACATTTGACCACATTCCTGGCGAGTTGGCCTCTACGTCTCCGTGGGATCTTTATATACATCAATAACGTAATATAACCTAACCTAACCCAATCTAACATCTCGGTCGTAATATTTGAGCACATTCCTGGCTTGTTGACCTATACGTCTCCGTGGGAACTTTATATACATCAATAACGTAATATAACCTAACCTAACCCAACCTAACATCTCGGCGGTATTATTTGACCACATTCCTGTCTTGTTGCCCTCTGCGTCTCCGTGGGACCTTTATATACATCAGTAACGTAATATATCCTAACCTAACCCAACCTAACATCTCGGCGGTAATACTTGACAACATTCCTGGCGAGTTGGCCTCTACGTCTCCGTGGGACCTTTGTATACATAAATAACGTAATATAAGCTAGCCTAACCCAATCTAACATCTCGGCGGTAATATTTCACCACATTCCTCTCTTGTTGTCTCTACGTCTCCGTGCGAACTTTATATACATCAATAACGTAATATAACCTAACCTAACCCAACCTAACATCTCGGCGGTATTATTTGACCACATTCCTGTCTTGTTGCCCTCTGCGTCTCCGTGGGACCTTTATATACATCAATAACGTAATATACCCTAACCTAACCCAACCTAACATCTCGGCGGTAATACTTGACAACATTCCTGGCGAGATGGCCTCTACGTGTCCGTGGGACATTTATATACATAAATAACGTAATATAAGCTAGACTAACCCAATCTAACATCTCGGCGGTAATATTTCACCACATTCCTGGCTTGTTGGCCTATGTGTCTCCGTGGGAACTTTATATACATCAATAACGTAATATAACCTAACCTAACCCAACCTAACATCTCGGCGGTAATACTTTACAACATTCCTGGCGAGTTGGCCTCTACGTCTCCGTGGGACCTTTATATACATAAATAACGTAATATAAGCTAGCCTAACCCAATCTAACATTTCGGCGGTAATATTTCACCACATTCCTCTCTTGTTGTCTCTACGTCTCCGTGCGACCTTTATATACATCAATAACGTAATACAACCTAAACTAACCCAACCTAACATCTCGATGGTAATGTTTGACAACATACCTGGCGAGTTGGCCTCTACGTCTCCGTGGGACCTTCATATACATCAATAACGAAATATAACCTATCCTAACCCAACCTATCATCTCGGCGGTAATATCTGACAACATTCCTGGCGAGTTGGCCTCTACGTCTCCGTTTGACCTTCATATACATCAATAACATAATTTCACCGAACCTAACCCAACCTATCATCTCGGCGGCAACATTTATCCACATTCCTGGCGAGTTGTCATCTACGTCTCCGTGGGATCTTTATATACATCAATAACGTAATATAACCTAACCTAACCCAATCTAACATCTCGGTGGTAATTTTTGAGCACATTCCTGGCTTGTTGGCCTATACGTCTCCGTGGGAACTTTATATACATCAATAACGTAATATAACCTAACCTAACCCAACCTAACATCTCGGCGGTATTATTTGACCACATTCCTGTCTTGTTGCCCTCTGCGTCTCCGTGGGACCTTTATATACATCAGTAACGTAATATATCCTAACCTAACCCAACCTAACATCTCGGCGGTAATACTTGACAACATTCCTGGCGACTTGGCCTCTACGTCTCCGTGGGACCTTCATGTACATCAATAACGAAATATAACCTAACCTAACCCAACCTATCATCTCGGCGATAATATTTGACAAAATTCCTGGCGAGTTGGCCTCTACGTCTCCGTTTGACCTTCATATACATCAATAACGTAATTTCACCGAACCTAACCCAAACTATCATCTCGGCGGCAACATTTGACCACACTCCTGGCGAGTTGGCCTCTACGTCTCCGTGGGAACTTTATATACATCAATAACGTAATATAACCTAACCTAACCCAACCTAACATCTCGGCGGATATATTTGACAACATACCTGGCGACTTGGCCTCTACGTCTCCGTGGGACCTTCATGTACATCAATAACGAAATATAACCTAACCTAACCCAACCTATCATCTCGGCGGTAATATTTTACAAAATTCCTGGCGAGTTGGCCTCTACGTCTCCGTTGGATCTTTATATACATCAATAACGTAATATAACCTAACCTAACCCAATCTAACATCTCGGTGGTAATATTTGAGCACATTCCTGGCTTGTTGGCCTATACGTCTCCGTGGGACCTTTAGATACGTCAATAACGTAATATAACCTAACCGAACCCAACCTAACATCTCGGCGGCAATGTTTGACAACATACCTGGCGAGTTGGCCTCTACGTCTCCGTGGGACCTTCATATACATCAATAACGAAATATAACCTATCCTAACCCAACCTATCATCTCGGCGGTAATATTTGACAACATTCCTGGCGAGTTGGCCTCTACGTCTCTGTTTGTCCTTCATATACATCAATAACGTAATTTCACCTAACCTAACCCAACCTATCATCTCGGCGGCAACATTTGACCACATTCCTGGCGAGTTGGCCTCTACGTCTCCGTGGGATCTTTATATGCATCAATAACGTAATATAACCTAACCTAACCCAATCTAACATCTCGGTCGTAATATTTGAGCACATTCCTGGCTTGTTGACCTATACGTCTCCGTGGGAACTTTATATACATCAATAACGTAATATAACCTAACCTAACCCAACCTAACATCTCGGCGATATTATGTGACCACATTCCTGTCTTGTTGGCCTCTGCGGCTCCGCTGGACCTTTATATACATCAATGACGTAATATAACCTAACCTAACCCAACCTAACATCTCGGCGGTAATACTTGATAACATTCCTGGCGAGTTGGCCTCTACGTCTCCGTGGGACCTTTATATACATAAATAACGTAATATAAGCTAGCCTAACCCAACCTATCATCTCGGCGGTAATATTTCACCACATTCCTCTCTTGTTGTCTCTACGCCTCCGTGCGACCTTTATATACATCGATAACGTAATACAACCTAACCTAACCGAACCTAACATCTCGGCGGATATATTTGACAACATACCTGGCGACTTGGCCTCTACGTCTCCGTGGGACCTTCATATACATCAATAACGAAATATAACCTAACCTAACCCAACCTAACATCTCGGCGGTAATGTTTCACAACATACCTGGCGAGTTGGCCTTTACGTCTCCGTGGGACCTTCATATACATCAATAACGAAATATAACCTACCCTAACCCAACCTATCATCTCGGCGGTAATATTTGACAACATTCCTGGCGAGTAGGCCTCTACGTCTCCGTGGCATGTTTGTATACATCAATAACGTAATATAACCTAACCTAACCCAATCTAACATCTTGGTGGTAATATTTGACCACAGTCCTGGCTTGTTGGCCTATACGTATCCGTGGGACATTTATATACATCAATAACGTAATATAACCTAACCTAACCCAACCTAACATCTCGGCGGTATTATTGGACCACATTCCTGTCTTGTTGGCCTCTGCGTCTCCGTGGGACCTTTATATACATCAATAACGTAATATATCCTAACCTAACCCAACCTAACATATCGGCGGTAATACTTGACAACATTCCTGGCGAGTTGGCCTCTACGTCTTCGTGGGAAATTTATATACATAAATAACGTAATATAAGCTAGCCTAACCCAATCTAACATCTCGGCGGTAATATTTCACCACATTCCTCTCTTGTTTTCTCTACGTCTCCGTGCGACCTTTATATACATCATTAACGTAATACAACCTAACCTGACCGAACCTAACATCTCGGCGGATATATTTGACAACATACCTGGCGACTTGGCCTCTACGTCTCCGTGGGACCTTCATATACATCAATAACGAAATATAACCGAACCTAACCCAACCTAATCTCTCGGCGGTAATATTTGTCAACATACCTGGCGAGGTGGCCTCTACGTCTCCGTGGGACCTTCATATACATCAATAACGAAATATAACCTATCCTAACCCAACCTATCATCTCGGCGGTAATATTTGACAACATTCCTGGCGAGTTGGCATCTACGTCTCCGTTTGACCTTCATATACATCAATAACGTAATTTCACCTAACGTAACCCAACCTATCATCTCGGCGGCAACATTTGACCACATTCCTGGCGAGTTGGCCTCTATGTCTCCGTGGGACCTTTATATACGTCAATAACGTAATATAACCTAACCTAACCCAATCTGACATCTCGGCGGTATTATTTGACCACATTCCTGTCTTGTTGGCCTCTGCGTCTCCGTGGGACCTTTATATACATCAATAACGTAATATACCCTAACCTAACCCAACCTATCATCTCGGCGGTAATATTTGACAACAATCCTGGCGAGTTGGCCTCTACGTCTCCGTGGGACCTTTATATACATAAATAACGTAATATAAGCTAGCCTAACCCAACCTATCATCTCGGCGGTAATATTTCACCATATTCCTCTCTTGTTGTCTCTACGTCTCCGTGCGACCTTTATATACATCGATAACGTAATACAACCTAACCTAACCGAACCTAACATCTCGGCGGATATATTTGACAAAATACCTGGCGACTTGGCCTCTACGTCTCCGTGGGACCTTCATATACATCAATAACGAAATATAGCCTAACCTAACCCAACCTAACATCTCGGCGGTAATACTTGACAACATTCCTGGCGAGTTGGCCTCTACGTCTCCGTGGGACCTTTATATACATAAATAACGTAATACAAGCTAGCCTAACCCAATCTAACATTTCGGCGGTAATATTTCACCACATTCCTCTCTTGTTGTCTCTACGTCTCCGTGCGACCTTTATATACATCAATAACGTAATACAACCTAAACTAACCCAACCTAACATCTCGATGGTAATGTTTGACATATACCTGGCGAGTTGGCCTCTACGTCTCCGTGGGACCTTCATATACATCAATAACGAAATATAACCTATCCTAACCCAACCTATCATCTCGGCGGTAATATCTGACAACATTCCTGGCGAGTTGGCCTCTACGTCTCCGTTTGACCTTCATATACATCAATAACGTAATTACACCGAACCTAACCCAACCTATCATCTCGGCGGCAACATTTGACCACACTCCTGGCGAGTTGGCCTCTACGTCTCCGTGGGATCTTTATATACATCAATAACGTAATATAACCTAACCTAACCCAATCTAACATCTCGGTGGTAATATTTGACCAGAATTCCTGGCTTGTTTGCCTATACGTCTCCGTGGTATCTTTATATACATCAATAACGTAATATAACCTAACCTAACCCAATCTAACATCTCGGTGGTAATATTTGAGCACATTCCTGGCTTGTTGGCCTACACGTCGCCGTGGGAGCTTTATATACATCAATAACGTAATATAACCTAACCTAACCCAACCTAACATCTCGGCGGTATTATTTGACCACATTCCTGTCTTGTTGGCCTCTGCGTCTCCGTGGGACCTTTATATACATCAATAACGTAATATACCCTAACCTAACCCAACCTAACATCTCGGCGGTAATACGTGACAGCATTCCTGGCGAGTTGGCCTCTACGTCTCCGTGGGACATTTATATACATAAATAACGTAATATAAGCTAGCCTAACCCAATCTAATATCTCGGCGGTAATATTTCACCACATTCCTCTCTTGTTGTCTCTACGTCTCCGTGCGACCTTTATATACATCAATAACGTAATACAACCTAACCTAACCCAACCTAACATCTCGGCGGATATATTTGACTACATACCTGGCGACTTGGCCTCTACGTCTCCGTGGGACCTTCATGTACATCAATAACGAAATATAACCTAACCTAATCCAACCTATCATCTCGGCGGTAATATTTGACAACATTCCTGGCGAGATGGCCTCTACGTCTCCGTTGGATCTTTATATACATCAATAACGTAATATAACCTAACCTAACCCAACCTAACATCTCGGCGGTAATGTTTCACAACATACCTGGCGAGTTGGCCTTTACGTCTCCGTGGGACCTTCATATACATCAATAACGAAATATAACCTATCCTAACCCAACCTATCATCTCGGCGGTAATATTTGACAACATTCCTGGCGAGTTGGCATCTACGTCTCCGTTTGACCTTCATATACATCAATAACGTAATATACCCTAACCTAACCCAACCTATCATCTCGGCGGTAATATTTGACAACATTCCTGGCGAGTTGGCGTCTGCGTCTCCGTGGGACCTTTATATACATAAATAACGTAATATAAGCTAGCCTAACCCAACCTATCATCTCGGCGGTAATATTTCACCACATTCCTCTCTTGTTATCTCTACGTCTCCGTGCGACCTTTATATACATCGATAACGTAATACAACCTAACCTAACCGAACCTAACATCTCGGCGGATATATTTGACAACATACCTGGCGACTTGGCCTCTACGTCTCCGTGGGACCTTCATATACATCAATAACGTAATATAACCTAACCTAACCCAACCTAACATCTCGGCGGTAATACTTTACAACATTCCTGGCCAGTTGGCCTCTACGTCTCCGTGGGACCTTTATATACATAAATAACGTAATATAAGCTAGCCTAACCCAATCTAACATTTCGGCGGTAATATTTCACCACATTCCTCTCTTGTTGTCTCTACGTCTCCGTGCGACCTTTATATACATCAATAACGTAATACAACCTAAACTAACCCAACCTAACATCTCGATGGTAATGTTTGACAACATACCTGGCGAGTTGGCCTCTACGTCTCCGTGGGACCTTCATATACATCAATAACGAAATATAACCTATCCTAACCCAACCTATCATCTCGGCGGTAATATCTGACAACATTCCTGGCGAGTTGGCCTCTACGTCTCCGTTTGACCTTCATATACATCAATAACATAATTTCACCGAACCTAACCCAACCTATCATCTCGGCGGTAATATTTTACAAAATTCCTGGCGAGTTGGCCTCTACGTCTCCGTTGGATCTTTATATACATAAATAACGTAATATAAGCTAGACTAACCCAATCTAACATCTCGGCGGTAATATTTCACCACATTCCTGGCTTGTTGGCCTATGTGTCTCCGTGGGAACTTTATATACATCAATAACGTAATATAACCTAACCTAACCCAACCTAACATCTCGGCGGTAATACTTTACAACATTCCTGGCGAGTTGGCCTCTACGTCTCCGTGGGACCTTTATATACATAAATAACGTAATATAAGCTAGCCTAACCCAATCTAACATTTCGGCGGTAATATTTCACCACATTCCTCTCTTGTTGTCTCTACGTCTCCGTGCGACCTTTATATACATCAATAACGTAATACAACCTAAACTAACCCAACCTAACATCTCGATGGTAATGTTTGACAACATACCTGGCGAGTTGGCCTCTACGTCTCCGTGGGACCTTCATATACATCAATAACGAAATATAACCTATCCCAACCCAACCTATCATCTCGGCGGTAATATCTGACAACATTCCTGGCGAGTTGGCCTCTACGTCTCCGTTTGACCTTCATATACATCAATAACATAATTTCACCGAACCTAACCCAACCTATCATCTCGGCGGCAACATTTATCCACATTCCTGGCGAGTTGGCATCTACGTCTCCGTGGGATCTTTATATACATCAATAACGTAATATAACCTAACCTAACCCAATCTAACATCTCGGTGGTAATTTTTGAGCACATTCCTGGCTTGTTGGCCTATACGTCTCCGTGGGAACTTTATATACATCAATAACGTAATATAACCTAACCTAACCCAACCTAACATCTCGGCGGTATTATTTGACCACATTCCTGTCTTGTTGCCCTCTGCGTCTCCGTGGGACCTTTATATACATCAGTAACGTAATATATCCTAACCTAACCCAACCTAACATCTCGGCGGTAAAACTTGACAACATTCCTGGCGAGTTGGCCTCTACGTCTCCGTGGGACCTTTATATACATAAATAACGTAATATAAGCTAGCCTAACCCAATCTAACATCTCGGCGGTAATATTTCACCACATTCCCCTCTTGTTGTCTCTACGTCTCCGTGCGACCTTTATATACATCAATAACATAATACAATCTAACCTAAGCCAACCTAACATCTCGGCGGATATATTTGACAACATACCTGGCGATTTGGCCTCTACGTCTCCGTGGGACCTTTATATACATAAATAACGTAATATAAGCTAGCCTAACCCAACCTAACATCTCGGCGGTAATATTTCACCACATTCCTCTCTTGTTGTCTCTACGCCTCCGTGCGACCTTTATATACATCGATAACGTAATACAACCTAACCTAACCGAACCTAACATCTCGGCGGATATATTTGACAACATACCTGGCGACTTGGCCTCTACGTCTCCGTGGGACCTTCATATACATCAATAACGAAATATAACCTAACCTAACCCAACCTATCATCTCGGCGATAATATTTGACAAAATTCCTGGCGAGTTGGCCTCTACGTCTCCGTTTGACCTTCATATACATCAATAACGTAATATCACCGAACCTAACCCAAACTATCATCTCGGCGGCAACATTTGACCACACTCCTGGCGAGTTGGCCTCTACGTCTCCGTGGGAACTTTATATACATCAATAACGTAATATAACCTAACCTAACCCAACCTAACATCTCGGCGGTAATACTTTACAACATTCCTGGCGAGTTGGCCTCTACGTCTCCGTGGAACCTTTATATACATAAATAACGTAATATAAGCTAGCCTAACCCAATCTAACATCTCGGCGGTAATATTTCACCACATTCCTCTCTTGTTGTCTCTACGTCTCCGTGCGAACTTTATATACATCAATAACGTAATACAACCTAACCTAACCCAACCTAACATCTCGGCGGATATATTTGACAACATACCTGGCGACTTGGCCTCTACGTCTCCGTGGGACCTTCATGTACATCAATAACGAAATATAACCTAACCTAACCCAACCTATCATCTCGGCGGTAATATTTTACAAAATTCCTGGCGAGTTGGCCTCTACGTCTCCGTTGGATCTTTATATACATAAATAACGTAATATAAGCTAGACTAACCCAATCTAACATCTCGGCGGTAATATTTCACCACATTCCTCTCTTGTTGTCTCTACGTCTCCGTGCGACCTTTATATACATCAATAACGTAATACAACCTAACCTAACCCAACCTAACATGTCGATGGTAATGTTTGACAACATACCTGGCGAGTTGGCCTCTACGTCTCCGTGGGACCTTCATATACATCAATAACGAAATATAACCTATCCTAACCCAACCTATCATCTCGACGGTAATATCTGACAACATTCCTGGCGAGTTGGCCTCTACGTGTCCGTGGGACCTTTATATACATAAATAACGTAATATAAGCTAGCCTAACCCAATCTAACATCTCGGCGGTAATATTTCACCACATTCCTCTCTTGTTGTCTCTACGTCTCCGTGCGAACTTTATATACATCAATAACGTAATATAACCTAACCTAACCCAACCTAACATCTCGGCGGTATTATTTGACCACATTCCTGTCTTGTTGCCCTCTGCGTCTCCGTGGGACCTTTATATACATCAATAACGTAATATACCCTAACCTAACCCAACCTAACATCTCGGCGGTAATACTTGACAACATTCCTGGCGAGATGGCCTCTACGTGTCCGTGGGACATTTATATACATAAATAACGTAATATAAGCTAGACTAACCCAATCTAACATCTCGGCGGTAATATTTCACCACATTCCTGGCTTGTTGGCCTATGTGTCTCCGTGGGAACTTTATATACATCAATAACGTAATATAACCTAACCTAACCCAACCTAACATCTCGGCGGTAATACTTTACAACATTCCTGGCGAGTTGGCCTCTACGTCTCCGTGGGACCTTTATATACATAAATAACGTAATATAAGCTAGCCTAACCCAATCTAACATTTCGGCGGTAATATTTCACCACATTCCTCTCTTGTTGTCTCTACGTCTCCGTGCGACCTTTATATACATCAATAACGTAATACAACCTAAACTAACCCAACCTAACATCTCGATGGTAATGTTTGACAACATACCTGGCGAGTTGGCCTCTACGTCTCCGTGGGACCTTCATATACATCAATAACGAAATATAACCTATCCTAACCCAACCTATCATCTCGGCGGTAATATTTGACAACATTCCTGGCGAGTTGGCCTCTACGTCTCTGTTTGTCCTTCATATACATCAATAACGTAATTTCACCTAACCTAACCCAACCTATCATCTCGGCGGCAACATTTGACCACATTCCTGGCGAGTTGGCCTCTACGTCTCCGTGGGATCTTTATATACATCAATAACGTAATATAACCTAACCTAACCCAATCTAACATCTCGGTCGTAATATTTGAGCACATTCCTGGCTTGTTGACCTATACGTCTCCGTGGGAACTTTATATACATCAATAACGTAATATAACCTAACCTAACCCAACCTAACATCTCGGCGATATTATGTGACCACATTCCTGTCTTGTTGGCCTCTGCGGCTCCGCTGGACCTTTATATACATCAATGACGTAATATAACCTAACCTAACCCAACCTAACACCTCGGCGGTAATACTTGATAACATTCCTGGCGAGTTGGCCTCTACGTCTCCGTGGGACCTTTATATACATAAATAACGTAATATAAGCTAGCCTAACCCAACCTATCATCTCGGCGGTAATATTTCACCACATTCCTCTGTTGTTGTCTCTACGCCTCCGTGCGACCTTTATATACATCGATAACGTAATACAACCTAACCTAACCGAACCTAACATCTCGGCGGATATATTTGACAACATACCTGGCGACTTGGCCTCTACGTCTCCGTGGGACCTTCATATACATCAATAACGAAATATAACCTAACCTAACCCAACCTAACATCTCGGCGGTAATGTTTCACAACATACCTGGCGAGTTGGCCTTTACGTCTCCGTGGGACCTTCATATACATCAATAACGAAATATAACCTATCCTAACCCAACCTATCATCTCGGCGGTAATATTTGACAACATTCCTGGCGAGTAGGCCTCTACGTCTCCGTGGCATGTTTGTATACATCAATAACGTAATATAACCTAACCTAACCCAATCTAACATCTTGGTGGTAATATTTGACCACAGTCCTGGCTTGTTGGCCTATACGTATCCGTGGGACATTTATATACATCAATAACGTAATATAACCTAACCTAACCCTACCTAACATCTCGGCGGTATTATTGGACCACATTCCTGTCTTGTTGGCCTCTGCGTCTCCGTGGGACCTTTATATACATCAATAACGTAATATATCCTAACCTAACCCAACCTAACATATCGGCGGTAATACTTGACAACTTTCCTGGCGAGTTGGCCTCTACGTCTTCGTGGGAAATTTATATACATAAATAACGTAATATAAGCTAGCCTAACCCAATCTAACATCTCGGCGGTAATATTTCACCACATTCCTCTCTTGTTTTCTCTACGTCTCCGCGCGACCTTTATATACATCATTAACGTAATACAACCTAACCTGACCGAACCTAACATCTCGGCGGTAAAACTTGACAACATTCCTGGCGAGTTGGCCTCTACGTCTCCGTGGGACCTTTATATACATAAATAACGTAATATAAGCTAGCCTAACCCAATCTAACATCTCGGCGGTAATATTTCACCACATTCCCCTCTTGTTGTCTCTACGTCTCCGTGCGACCTTTATATACATCAATAACATAATACAATCTAACCTAAGCCAACCTAACATCTCGGCGGATATATTTGACAACATACCTGGCGATTTGGCCTCTACGTCTCCGTGGGACCTTTATATACATAAATAACGTAATATAAGCTAGCCTAACCCAACCTAACATCTCGGCGGTAATATTTCACCACATTCCTCTCTTGTTGTCTCTACGTCTCCGTGCGAACTTTATATACATCAATAACGTAATACAACCTAACCTAACCCAACCTAACATCTCGGCGGATATATTTGACAACATACCTGGCGACTTGGCCTCTACGTCTCCGTGGGACCTTCATGTACATCAATAACGAAATATAACCTAACCTAACCCAACCTATCATCTCGGCGGTAATATTTTACAAAATTCCTGGCGAGTTGGCCTCTACGTCTCCGTTGGATCTTTATATACATAAATAACGTAATATAAGCTAGACTAACCCAATCTAACATCTCGGCGGTAATATTTCACCACATTCCTCTCTTGTTGTCTCTACGTCTCCGTGCGACCTTTATATACATCAATAACGTAATACAACCTAACCTAACCCAACCTAACATGTCGATGGTAATGTTTGACAACATACCTGGCGAGTTGGCCTCTACGTCTCCGTGGGACCTTCATATACATCAATAACGAAATATAACCTATCCTAACCCAACCTATCATCTCGACGGTAATATCTGACAACATTCCTGGCGAGTTGGCCTCTACGTGTCCGTGGGACCTTTATATACATAAATAACGTAATATAAGCTAGCCTAACCCAATCTAACATCTCGGCGGTAATATTTCACCACATTCCTCTCTTGTTGTCTCTACGTCTCCGTGCGAACTTTATATACATCAATAACGTAATATAACCTAACCTAACCCAACCTAACATCTCGGCGGTATTATTTGACCACATTCCTGTCTTGTTGCCCTCTGCGTCTCCGTGGGACCTTTATATACATCAATAACGTAATATACCCTAACCTAACCCAACCTAACATCTCGGCGGTAATACTTGACAACATTCCTGGCGAGATGGCCTCTACGTGTCCGTGGGACATTTATATACATAAATAACGTAATATAAGCTAGACTAACCCAATCTAACATCTCGGCGGTAATATTTCACCACATTCCTGGCTTGTTGGCCTATGTGTCTCCGTGGGAACTTTATATACATCAATAACGTAATATAACCTAACCTAACCCAACCTAACATCTCGGCGGTAACACTTTACAACATTCCTGGCGAGTTGGCCTCTACGTCTCCGTGGGACCTTTATATACATAAATAACGTAATATAAGCTAGCCTAACCCAATCTAACATTTCGGCGGTAATATTTCACCACATTCCTCTCTTGTTGTCTCTACGTCTCCGTGCGACCTTTATATACATCAATAACGTAATACAACCTAAACTAACCCAACCTAACATCTCGATGGTAATGTTTGACAACATACCTGGCGAGTTGGCCTCTACGTCTCCGTGGGACCTTCATATACATCAATAACGAAATATAACCTATCCCAACCCAACCTATCATCTCGGCGGTAATATCTGACAACATTCCTGGCGAGTTGGCCTCTACGTCTCCGTTTGACCTTCATATACATCAATAACATAATTTCACCGAACCTAACCCAACCTATCATCTCGGCGGCAACATTTATCCACATTCCTGGCGAGTTGGCATCTACGTCTCCGTGGGATCTTTATATACATCAATAACGTAATATAACCTAACCTAACCCAATCTAACATCTCGGTGGTAATTTTTGAGCACATTCCTGGCTTGTTGGCCTATACGTCTCCGTGGGAACTTTATATACATCAATAACGTAATATAACCTAACCTAACCCAACCTAACATCTCGGCGGTATTATTTGACCACATTCCTGTCTTGTTGCCCTCTGCGTCTCCGTGGGACCTTTATATACATCAGTAACGTAATATATCCTAACCTAACCCAACCTAACATCTCGGCGGTAAAACTTGACAACATTCCTGGCGAGTTGGCCTCTACGTCTCCGTGGGACCTTTATATACATAAATAACGTAATATAAGCTAGCCTAACCCAATCTAACATCTCGGCGGTAATATTTCACCACATTCCCCTCTTGTTGTCACTACGTCTCCGTGCGACCTTTATATACATCAATAACATAATACAATCTAACCTAAGCCAACCTAACATCTCGGCGGATATATTTGACAACATACCTGGCGATTTGGCCTCTACGTCTCCGTGGGACCTTTATATACATAAATAACGTAATATAAGCTAGCCTAACCCAACCTAACATCTCGGCGGTAATATTTCACCACATTCCTCTCTTGTTGTCTCTACGTCTCCGTGCGAACTTTATATACATCAATAACGTAATACAACCAAACCTAACCCAACCTAACATCTCGGCGGATATATTTGACAACATACCTGGCGACTTGGCCTCTACGTCTCCGTGGGACCTTCATGTACATCAATAACGAAATATAACCTAACCTAACCCAACCTATCATCTCGGCGATAATATTTGACAAAATTCCTGGCGAGTTGGCCTCTACGTCTCCGTTTGACCTTCATATACATCAATAACGTAATATCACCGAACCTAACCCAAACTATCATCTCGGCGGCAACATTTGACCACACTCCTGGCGAGTTGGCCTCTACGTCTCCGTGGGAACTTTATATACATCAATAACGTAATATAACCTAACCTAACCCAACCTAACATCTCGGCGGTAATACTTTACAACATTCCTGGCGAGTTGGCCTCTACGTCTCCGTGGAACCTTTATATACATAAATAACGTAATATAAGCTAGCCTAACCCAATCTAACATCTCGGCGGTAATATTTCACCACATTCCTCTCTTGTTGTCTCTACGTCTCCGTGCGAACTTTATATACATCAATAACGTAATACAACCTAACCTAACCCAACCTAACATCTCGGCGGATATATTTGACAACATACCTGGCGACTTGGCCTCTACGTCTCCGTGGGACCTTCATGTACATCAATAACGAAATATAACCTAACCTAACCCAACCTATCATCTCGGCGGTAATATTTTACAAAATTCCTGGCGAGTTGGCCTCTACGTCTCCGTTGGATCTTTATATACATAAATAACGTAATATAAGCTAGACTAACCCAATCTAACATCTCGGCGGTAATATTTCACCACATTCCTCTCTTGTTGTCTCTACGTCTCCGTGCGACCTTTATATACATCAATAACGTAATACAACCTAACCTAACCCAACCTAACATGTCGATGGTAATGTTTGACAACATACCTGGCGAGTTGGCCTCTACGTCTCCGTGGGACCTTCATATACATCAATAACGAAATATAACCTATCCTAACCCAACCTATCATCTCGACGGTAATATCTGACAACATTCCTGGCGAGTTGGCCTCTACGTGTCCGTGGGACCTTTATATACATAAATAACGTAATATAAGCTAGCCTAACCCAATCTAACATCTCGGCGGTAATATTTCACCACATTCCTCTCTTGTTGTCTCTACGTCTCCGTGCGAACTTTATATACATCAATAACGTAATATAACCTAACCTAACCCAACCTAACATCTCGGCGGTATTATTTGACCACATTCCTGTCTTGTTGCCCTCTGCGTCTCCGTGGGACCTTTATATACATCAATAACGTAATATACCCTAACCTAACCCAACCTAACATCTCAGCGGTAATACTTGACAACATTCCTGGCGAGATGGCCTCTACGTGTCCGTGGGACATTTATATACATAAATAACGTAATATAAGCTAGACTAACCCAATCTAACATCTCGGCGGTAATATTTCACCACATTCCTGGCTTGTTGGCCTATGTGTCTCCGTGGGAACTTTATATACATCAATAACGTAATATAACCTAACCTAACCCAACCTAACATCTCGGCGGTAATACTTTACAACATTCCTGGCGAGTTGGCCTCTACGTCTCCGTGGGACCTTTATATACATAAATAACGTAATATAAGCTAGCCTAACCCAATCTAACATTTCGGCGGTAATATTTCACCACATTCCTCTCTTGTTGTCTCTACGTCTCCGTGCGACCTTTATATACATCAATAACGTAATACAACCTAAACTAACCCAACCTAACATCTCGATGGTAATGTTTGACAACATACCTGGCGAGTTGGCCTCTACGTCTCCGTGGGACCTTCATATACATCAATAACGAAATATAACCTATCCCAACCCAACCTATCATCTCGGCGGTAATATCTGACAACATTCCTGGCGAGTTGGCCTCTACGTCTCCGTTTGACCTTCATATACATCAATAACATAATTTCACCGAACCTAACCCAACCTATCATCTCGGCGGCAACATTTATCCACATTCCTGGCGAGTTGGCCTCTACGTCTCCGTGGGATCTTTATATACATCAATAACGTAATATAACCTAACCTAACCCAATCTAACATCTCGGTCGTAATATTTGAGCACATTCCTGGCTTGTTGACCTATACGTCTCCGTGGGAACTTTATATACATCAATAACGTAATATAACCTAACCTAACCCAACCTAACATCTCGGCGATATTATGTGACCACATTCCTGTCTTGTTGGCCTCTGCGGCTCCGCTGGACCTTTATATACATCAATGACGTAATATAACCTAACCTAACCCAACCTAACACCTCGGCGGTAATACTTGATAACATTCCTGGCGAGTTGGCCTCTACGTCTCCGTGGGACCTTTATATACATAAATAACGTAATATAAGCTAGCCTAACCCAACCTATCATCTCGGCGGTAATATTTCACCACATTCCTCTCTTGTTGTCTCTACGCCTCCGTGCGACCTTTATATACATCGATAACGTAATACAACCTAACCTAACCGAACCTAACATCTCGGCGGATATATTTGACAACATACCTGGCGACTTGGCCTCTACGTCTCCGTGGGACCTTCATATACATCAATAACGAAATATAACCTAACCTAACCCAACCTAACATCTCGGCGGTAATGTTTCACAACATACCTGGCGAGTTGGCCTTTACGTCTCCGTGGGACCTTCATATACATCAATAACGAAATATAACCTATCCTAACCCAACCTATCATCTCGGCGGTAATATTTGACAACATTCCTGGCGAGTAGGCCTCTACGTCTCCGTGGCATGTTTGTATACATCAATAACGTAATATAACCTAACCTAACCCAATCTAACATCTTGGTGGTAATATTTGACCACAGTCCTGGCTTGTTGGCCTATACGTATCCGTGGGACATTTATATACATCAATAACGTAATATAACCTAACCTAACCCTACCTAACATCTCGGCGGTATTATTGGACCACATTCCTGTCTTGTTGGCCTCTGCGTCTCCGTGGGACCTTTATATACATCAATAACGTAATATATCCTAACCTAACCCAACCTAACATATCGGCGGTAATACTTGACAACTTTCCTGGCGAGTTGGCCTCTACGTCTTCGTGGGAAATTTATATACATAAATAACGTAATATAAGCTAGCCTAACCCAATCTAACATCTCGGCGGTAATATTTCACCACATTCCTCTCTTGTTTTCTCTACGTCTCCGCGCGACCTTTATATACATCATTAACGTAATACAACCTAACCTGACCGAACCTAACATCTCGGCGGATATATTTGACAACATACCTGGCGACTTGGCCTCTACGTCTCCGTGGGACCTTCATATACATCAATAACGAAATATAACCTAACCTAACCCAACCTAATCTCTCGGCGGTAATATTTGTCAACATACCTGGCGAGGTGGCCTCTACGTCTCCGTGGGACCTTCATATACATCAATAACGAAATATAACCTATCCTAACCCAACCTATCATCTCGGCGGTAATATTTGACAACATTCCTGGCGAGTTGGCATCTACGTCTCCGTTTGACCTTCATATACATCAATAACGTAATTTCAGCTAACGTAACCCAACCTATCATCTCGGCGGCAACATTTGACCACATTCCTGGCGAGTTGGCCTCTATGTCTCCGTGGGACCTTTATATACGTCAATAACGTAATATAACCTAACCTAACCCAATCTGACATCTCGGCGGTATTATTTGACCACATTCCTGTCTTGTTGGCCTCTGCGTCTCTGTGGGACCTTTATATACATCAATAACGTAATATACCCTAACCTAACCCAACCTATCATCTCGGCGGTAATATTTGACAACAATCCTGGCGAGTTGGCCTCTACGTCTCCGTGGGACCTTTATATACATAAATAACGTAATATAAGTTAGCCTAACCCAACCTATCATCTCGGCGGTAATATTTCACCATATTCCTCTCTTGTTGTCTCTACGTCTCCGTGCGACCTTTATATACATCGATAACGTAATACAACCTAACCTAACCGAACCTAACATCTCGGCGGATATATTTGACAACATACCTGGCGACTTGGCCTCTACGTCTCCGTGGGACCTTCATATACATCAATAACGAAATATAACCTAACCTAACCCAACCTAACATCTCGGCGGTAATACTTGACAACATTCCTGGCGTGTTGGCCTCTACGTGTCCGTGGGACCTATATATACATAAATAACGTAATATAAGCTAGACTAACCCAATCTAACATCTCGGCGGTAATATTTCACCACATTCCTGGCTTGTTGGCCTATATGTCTCCGTGGGAACTTTATATACATCAATAACGTAATATAACCTAACCTAACCCAACCTAACATCTCGGCGGTAATACTTTACAACATTCCTGGCGAGTTGGCCTCTACGTCTCCGTGGGACCTTTATATACATAAATAACGTAATACAAGCTAGCCTAACCCAATCTAACATTTCGGCGGTAATATTTCACCACATTCCTCTCTTGTTGTCTCTACGTCTCCGTGCGACCTTTATATACATCAATAACGTAATACAACCTAAACTAACCCAACCTAACATCTCGATGGTAATGTTTGACATATACCTGGCGAGTTGGCCTCTACGTCTCCGTGGGACCTTCATATACATCAATAACGAAATATAACCTATCCTAACCCAACCTATCATCTCGGCGGTAATATCTGACAACATTCCTGGCGAGTTGGCCTCTACGTCTCCGTTTGACCTTCATATACATCAATAACGTAATTACACCGAACCTAACCCAACCTATCATCTCGGCGGCAACATTTGACCACACTCCTGGCGAGTTGGCCTCTACGTCTCCGTGGGATCTTTATATACATCAATAACGTAATATAACCTAACCTAACCCAATCTAACATCTCGGTGGTAATATTTGACCAGAATTCCTGGCTTGTTTGCCTATACGTCTCCGTGGTATCTTTATATACATCAATAACGTAATATAACCTAACCTAACCCAATCTAACATCTCGGTGGTAATATTTGAGCACATTCCTGGCTTGTTGGCCTACACGTCGCCGTGGGAACTTTATATACATCAATAACGTAATATAACCTAACCTAACCCAACCTAACATCTCGGCGGTATTATTTGACCACATTCCTGTCTTGTTGGCCTCTGCGTCTCCGTGGGACCTTTATATACATCAATAACGTAATATACCCTAACCTAACCCAACCTAACATCTCGGCGGTAATACGTGACATTATTCCTGGCGAGTTGGCCTCTACGTCTCCGTGGGACCTTTATATACATAAATAACGTAATATAAGCTAGCCTAACCCAATCTAATATCTCGGCGGTAATATTTCACCACATTCCTCTCTTGTTGTCTCTACGTCTCCGTGCGACCTTTATATACATCAATAACGTAATACAACCTAACCTAACCCAACCTAACATCTCGGCGGATATATTTGACTACATACCTGGCGACTTGGCCTCTACGTCTCCGTGGGACCTTCATGTACATCAATAACGAAATATAACCTAACCTAATCCAACCTATCATCTCGGCGGTAATATTTGACAACATTCCTGGCGAGATGGCCTCTACGTCTCCGTTGGATCTTTATATACATCAATAACGTAATATAACCTAACCTAACCCAACCTAACATCTCGGCGGTAATGTTTCACAACATACCTGGCGAGTTGGCCTTTACGTCTCCGTGGGACCTTCATACACATCAATAACGAAATATAACCTATCCTAACCCAACCTATCATCTCGGCGGTAATATTTGACAACATGCCTGGCGAGTTGGCATCTACGTCTCCGTTTGACCTTCATATACATCAATAACGTAATTTCACCTAACGTAACCCAACCTATCATCTCGGCGGCAACATTTGACCACATTCCTGGCGAGTTGGCCTCTATGTCTCCGTGGGACCTTTATATACACAAATAACGTAATATAAGCTAGCCTAACCCAACCTAACATCTCGGCGGTAATATTTGACCACATTCCTGGCTTGTTGGCCTCTGCGTCTCCGTGGGACCTTTACATACGTCAATAACGTAATATAACCTAACCTAACCCAATCTGACATCTCGGCGGTATTATTTGACCACATTCCTGTCTTGTTGGCCTCTCCGTCTCCGTGGGACCTTTATATACATCAATAACGTAATATACCCTAACCTAACCCAACCTATCATCTCGGCGGTAATATTTGACAACATTCCTGGCGAGTTGGCGTCTGCGTCTCCGTGGGACCTTTATATACATAAATAACGTAATATAAGCTAGCCTAACCCAACCTATCATCACGGCGGTAATATTTCACCACATTCCTCTCTTGTTGTCTCTACGTCTCCGTGCGACCTTTATATACATCGATAACGTAATACAACCTAACCTAACCGAACCTAACATCTCGGCGGATATATTTGACAACATACCTGGCGACTTGGCCTCTACGTCTCCGTGGGACCTTCATATACATCAATAACGAAATGTAACCTAACCTAACCCAACCTAACATATCGGCGGATATATTTGACTACATACCTGGCGAGTTGGCCTTTACGTCTCCGTGGGACCTTCATATACATCAATAACGAAATATAACCTATCCTAACCCAACCTATCATCTCGGCGGTAATATCTGACAACATTCCTGGCGAGTTGGCCTCTACGTCTCCGTTTGACCTTCATATACATCAATAACGTAATTACACCGAACCTAACCCAACCTATCATCTCGGCGGCAACATTTGACCACACTCCTGGCGAGTTGGCCTCTACGTCTCCGTGGGATCTTTATATACATCAATAACCTAATATAACCTAACCTAACCCAATCTAACATCTCGGTGGTAATATTTGACCAGAATTCCTGGCTTGTTTGCCTATACGTCTCCGTGGTATCTTTATATACATCAATAACGTAATATAACCTAACCTAACCCAATCTAACATCTCGGTGGTAATATTTGAGCACATTCCTGGCTTGTTGGCCTACACGTCGCCGTGGGAACTTTATATACATCAATAACGTAATATAACCTAACCTAACCCAACCTAACATCTCGGCGGTATTATTTGACCACATTCCTGTCTTGTTGGCCTCTGCGTCTCCGTGGGACCTTTATATACATCAATAACGTGATATACCCTAACCTAACCCAACCTAACATCTCGGCGGTAATACGTGACAGCATTCCTGGCGAGTTGGCCTCTACGTCTCCGTGGGACCTTTATATACATAAATAACGTAATATAAGCTAGCCTAACCCAATCTAATATCTCGGCGGTAATATTTCACCACATTCCTCTCTTGTTGTCTCTACGTCTCCGTGGGACCTTCATGTACATCAATAACGAAATATAACCTAACCTAATCCAACCTATCATCTCGGCGGTAATATTTGACAACATTCCTGGCGAGATGGCCTCTACGTCTCCGTTGGATCTTTATATACATCAATAACGTAATATAACCTAACCTAACCCAACCTAACATCTCGGCGGTAATGTTTCACAACATACCTGGCGAGTTGGCCTTTACGTCTCCGTCGGACCTTCATATACATCAATAACGAAATATAACCTATCCTAACCCAACCTATCATCTCGGCGGTAATATTTGACAACATTCCTGGCGAGTTGGCATCTACGTCTCCGTTTGACCTTCATATACATCAATAACGTAATATAACCTAACCTAACCCAACCTAACATCTCGGCGGTAATACTTTACAACATTCCTGGCGAGTTGGCCTCTACGTCTCCGTGGGACCTTTATATACATAAATAACGTAATATAAGGTAGCCTAACCCAATCTAACATTTCGGCGGTAATATTTCACCACATTCCTCTCTTGTTGTCTCTACGTCTCCGTGCGACCTTTATATACATCAATAACGTAATACAACCTAAACTAACCCAACCTAACATCTCGATGGTAATGTTTGACAACATACCTGGCGAGTTGGCCTCTACGTCTCCGTGGGACCTTCATATACATCAATAACGAAATATAACCTATCCTAACCCAACCTATCATCTCGGCGGTAATATCTGACAACATTCCTGGCGAGTTGGCCTCTACGTCTCCGTTTGACCTTCATATACATCAATAACATAATTTCACCGAACCTAACCCAATCTAACATCTCGGTGGTAATATTTGACCACAATTCCTGGCTTGTTGGCCTATACGTCTCCGTGGTATCTTTATATACATCAATAACGTAATTTCACCTAACGTAACCCAACCTATCATCTCGGCGGCAACATTTGACCACATTCCTGGCGAGTTGGCCTCTATGTCTCCGTGGGACCTTTATATACACAAATAACGTAATATAAGCTAGCCTAACCCAACCTAACATCTCGGCGGTAATATTTGACCACATTCCTGGCTTGTTGGCCTCTGCATCTCCGTGGGACCTTTACATACGTCAATAACGTAATATAACCTAACCTAACCCAATCTGACATCTCGGCGGTATTATTTGACCACATTCCTGTCTTGTTGGCCTCTGCGTCTCCATGTGACCTTTATATACATCAATAACGTAATATACCCTAACCTAACCCAACCTAACATCTCGGCGGTAATACTTGACAACATTCCTGGCGAGTTGGCCTCTACGTCTCCGTGGGACCTTTATATACATAAATAACGTAATATAAGCTAACCTAACCCAATCTAATATCTCGGCGGTAATATTTCACCACATTCCTCTCTTGTTGTCTCTACGTCTCCGTGCGACCTTTATATACATGAATAACGTAATACAACCTAACCTAACCCAACCTAACATCTCGGCGGTAATGTTTGACAACATACCTGGCGAGTTGGCCCCTACGTCTCCGTGGGACCTTTATATACATAAATAACGTAATATAAGCTAGCCTAACCCAATCTAAAATCTCGGCGGTAATATTTCACCACATTCCTCTCTTGTTGTCTCTACGTCTCCGAGCGACCTTTATATACATCAATAACGTAATACAACCTAACCTAACCCAACCTAACATCTCGGCGGATATATTTGACAACATACCTGGCGACTTGGCCTCTACGTCTCCGTGGGACCTTCGTATACATCAATAACGAAATATAACCTAACCTAACCCAACCTAACATCTCGGCGGTAGTATTTGAAAACATTCCTAGCGAGTTGGCTTCTCCGTCTCCGTTTGACCTTCATATACATCAATAACGTAGTTTCACCTAACCTAACCCAACCTATCATCACGGCGGCAACATTTGACCACATTCCTGTCGAGTTGGCCTCTACGTCTCCGTGGCATGTTTGTATACATCAATAACGTAATATAACCTAACCTAACCCAATCTAACATCTTGGTGGTAATATTTGACCACATTCCTGGCTTGTTGGCTTATACGTATCCGTGGGACCTTTATATACATCAATAACGTAATATAACCTAACCTAACCCAACCTAACATCTCGGCGGTATTATTTGACCACATTCCTGTCCTGTTGGCCTCTGCGTCTCCGTGGGACCTTTATATACATCAATAACGTAATATATCCTAACCTAACCCAACCTAACATATCGGCGGTAATACTTGACAACATTCCTGGCGAGTTGGCCCCTACGTCTTCGTGGGACATTTATATACATAAATAACGTAATATAAGCTAGCCTAACCCAATCTAACATCTCGGCGGTAATATTTCACCACATTCCTCTCTTGTTTTCTCTACGTCTCCGTGCGACCTTTATATACATCATTAACGTAATACAACATAACCTGACCGAACCTAACATCTCGGCGGATATATTTGACAACATACCTGGCGACTTGGCCTCTGCGTCTCCGTGGGACCTTTATATACATCAATAACGTAATATACCCTAACCTAACCCAACCTATCATCTCGGCGGTAATATTTGACAACATTCCTGGCGAGTTGGCGTCTGCGTCTCCGTGGGACCTTTATATACATAAATAACGTAATATAAGCTAGCCTAACCCAACCTATCATCTCGGCGGTAATATTTCACCACATTCCTCTCTTGTTGTCTCTACGTCTCCGTGCGACCTTTATATACATCGATAACGTAATACAACCTAACCTAACCGAACCTAACATCTCGGCGGATATATTTGACAACATACCTGGCGACTTGGCCTCTACGTCTCCGTGGGACCTTCATATACATCAATAACGAAATGTAACCTAACCTAACCCAACCTAACATCTCGGCGGTAATGTTTCACAACATACCTGGCGAGTTGGCCTTTACGTCTCCGTGTGACCTTCATATACATCAATAACGAAATATAACCTATCCTAACCCAACCTATCATCTCGGCGGTAATATTTGACAACATTCCTGGCGAGTTGGCCTCTACGTCTCCGTTTGACCTTCATATACATCAATAACTTAATTTCACCGAACCTAACCCAACCAATCATCTCGGCGGCAACACTTGTCCACATTCCTGGCGAGTTGGCTTCTACGTCTCCGTGGGATCTTTATATACATCAGTAACGTAATATAACATAACCTAACCCAATCTAACATCTCGGTGGTAATATTTGAGCACATTCCTGGCTTGTTGGCCTATACGTCTTCGTGGGAACTTTATATACATCAATAACGTAATATAACCTAACCTAACCCAACCTAACATCTCGGCGGTATTATTTGACCACATTCCTGTCTTGTTGCCCTCTGCGTCTCCGTGGGACCTTTATATACATCAATAACGTAATATACCCTAACCTAACCCAACCTAACATCTCGGCGGTAATACTTGACAACATTCCTGGCGAGTTGGCCTCTACGTGTCCGTGGGACATTTATATACATAAATAACGTAATATAAGCTAGACTAACCCAATCTAACATCTCGGCGGTAATATTTCACCACATTCCTGGCTTGTTGGCCTATGTGCCTCCGTGGGAACTTTATATACATCAATAACGTAATATAACCTAACCTAACCCAACCTAACATCTCGGCGGTAATACTTTACAACATTCCTGGCGAGTTGGCCTCTACGTCTCCGTGGGACCTTTATATACATAAATAACGTAATATAAGCTAGCCTAACCCAATCTAACATTTCGGCGGTAATATTTCACCACATTCCTCTCTTGTTGTCTCTACGTCTCCGTGCGACCTTTATATACATCAATAACGTAATACAACCTAAACTAACCCAACCTAACATCTCCATGGTAATGTTTGACAACATACCTGGCGAGTTGGCCTCTACGTCTCCGTGGGGCCTTCATATACATCAATAACGAAATATAACCTATCCTAACCCAACCTATCATCTCGGCGGTAATATCTGACAACATTCCTGGCGAGTTGGCCTCTACGTCTCCGTTTGACCTTCATATACATCAATAACATAATTTCACCGAACCTAACCCAACCTATCATCTCGGCGGCAACATTTATCCACATTCCTGGCGAGTTGGCCTCTACGTCTCCGTGGGATCTTTATATACATCAATAACGTAATATAACCTAACCTAACCCAATCTAACATCTCGGTGGTAATTTTTGAGCACATTCCTGGCTTGTTGGCCTATACGTCTCCGTGGGAACTTTATATACATCAATAACGTAATATAACCTAACCTAACGCAACCTAACATCTCGGCGGTATTATTTGACCACATTCCTGTCTTGTTGCCCTCTGCGTCTCCGTGGGACCTTTATATACATCAGTAACGTAATATATCCTAACCTAACCCAACCTAACATCTCGGCGGTAATACTTGACAACATTCCTGGCGAGTTGGCCTCTACGTCACCGTGGGACCTTTATATACATAAATAACGTAATATAAGCTAGCCTAACCCAATCTAACATCTCGGCGGTAATATTTCACCACATTCCCCTCTTGTTGTCTCTACGTCTCCGTGCGACCTTTATATACATCAATAACATAATACAACCTAACCTAAGCCAACCTAACATCTCGGCGGATATATTTGACAACATTCCTGGCGAGATGGCCTCTACGTCTCCGTTGGATCTTTATATACATCAATAACGTAATATAACCTAACCTAACCCAACCTAACATCTCGGCGGTAATGTTTCACAACATACCTGGCGAGTTGGCCTCTACGTCTCCGTGGGACCTTCATATACATCAATAACGAAATATAACCTATCCTAACCCAACCTATCATCTCGGCGGTAATATCTGACAACATTCCTGGCGAGTTGGCCTCTACGTCTCCGTTTGACCTTCATATACATCAATAACATAATTTCACCGAACCTAACCCAACCTATCATCTCGGCGGCAACATTTATCCACATTCCTGGCGAGTTGGCCTCTACGTCTCCGTGGGATCTTTATATACATCAATAACGTAATATAACCTGACCTAACCCAATCTAACATCTCGGTGGTAATTTTTGAGCACATTCCTGGCTTGTTGGCCTATACGTCTCCGTGGGAACTTTATATACATCAATAACGTAATATAACCTAACCTAATCCAACCTAACATCTCGGCGGTAATACTTGACAACATTCCTGGCGAGTTGGCCTCTACGTCTCCGTGGGACCTTTATATACATAAATAACGTAATATAACCTAGCCTAAACCAACCTAACATCTCGGCGGTAATATTTCACCACATTCCTCTCTTGTTGTCTCTACGTCTCCGTGCGAACTTTATATACATCAATAACGTAATACAACCAAACCTAAACCAACCTAACATCTCGGCGGATATATTTGACAACATACCTGGCGACTTGGCCTCTACGTCTCCGTGGGACCTTCATGTACATCAATAACGAAATATAACCTAACCAAACCCAACCTATCATCTCGGCGATAATATTTGACAAAATTCCTGGCGAGTTGGCCTCTACGTCTCCGTTTGACCTTCATATACATCAATAACGTAATTTCACCGAACCTAACCCAAACTATCATCTCGGCGGCAACATTTGACCACACTCCTGGCGAGTTGGCCGCTACGTCTCCGTGGGACCTTTATATACACAAATAACGTAATATAAGCTAGCCTAACCCAACCTAACATCTCGGCGGTAATATTTGACCACATTCCTCTCTTGTTGTCTCTACGTCTCCGTGCGACCTTTATATACATCAATAACGTAATACAACCTAACCTAACCCAACCTAACATCTCCGCGGTAATATTTGACTACATACCTGGCGAGTTGGCCTCTACGTCTCCGTGGGAACTTTATATACATCAATAACGTAATATAACCTAACCTAACCCAACCTAACATCTCTGCGGTATTATGTGACCACATTCCTGTCTTGTTGGCCTCTGCGCCTCCGCGGGACCTTTATATACATCAATAACGTAATATACCCTAATCTAACCCAACCTAACATCTCGGCGGTAATACGTGACAGCATTCCTGGCGAGTTGGCCTCTACGTCTCCGTGGGACCTTTATATACATAAATAACGTAATATAAGCTAGCCTAACCCAATCTAATATCTCGGCGGTAATATTTCACCACATTCCTCTCTTGTTGTCTCTACGTCTCCGTGCGACCTTTATATACATCAATAACGTAATACAACCTAACCTAACCCAACCTAACATCTCGGCGGATATATTTGACTACATACCTGGCGACTTGGCCTCTACGTCTCCGTGGGACCTTCATGTACATCAATAACGAAATATAACCTAACCTAATCCAACCTATCATCTCGGCGGTAATATTTGACAACATTCCTGGCGAGATGGCCTCTACGTCTCCGTTGGATCTTTATATACATCAATAACGTAATATAACCTAACCTAACCCAACCTAACATCTCGGCGGTAATGTTTCACAACATACCTGGCGAGTTGGCCTTTACGTCACCGTGGGACCTTCATATACATCAATAACGAAATATAACCTATCCTAACCGAACCTATCATCTCGGCGGTAATATTTGACAACATTCCTGGCGAGTAGGCCTCTACGTCTCCGTTTGACCTTCATATACATCAATAACGTAGTTTCACCTAACCTAACCCAACCTATCATCACGGCGGCAACATTTGACCACATTCCTGTCGAGTTGGCCTCTACGTCTCCGTGGCATGTTTGTATACATCAATAACGTAATATAACCTAACCTAACCCAATCTAACATCTTGGTGGTAATATTTGACCACATTCCTGGCTTGTTGGCCTATACGTATCCGTGGGACCTTTATATACATCAATAACGTAATATAACCTAACCTAACCCAACCTAACATCTCGGCGGTATTATTTGACCACATTCCTGTCCTGTTGGCCTCTGCGTCTCCGTGGGACCTTTATATACATCAATAACGTAATATATCCTAACCTAACCCAACCTAACATATCGGCGGTAATACTTGACAACATTCCTGGCGAGTTGGCCCCTACGTCTTCGTGGGACATTTATATACATAAATAACGTAATATAAGCTAGCCTAACCCAATCTAACATCTCGGCGGTAATATTTCACCACATTCCTCTCTTGTTTTCTCTACGTCTCCGTGCGACCTTTATATACATCATTAACGTAATACAACATAACCTGACCGAACCTAACATCTCGGCGGATATATTTGACAACATACCTGGCGACTTGGCCTCTGCGTCTCCGTGGGACCTTTATATACATCAATAACGTAATATATCCTAACCTAACCCAACCTAACATATCGGCGGTAATACTTGACAACATTCCTGGCGAGTTGGCCCCTACGTCTTCGTGGGACATTTATATACATAAATAACGTAATATAAGCTAGCCTAACCCAATCTAACATCTCGGCGGTAATATTTCACCACATTCCTCTCTTGTTTTCTCTACGTCTCCGTGCGACCTTTATATACATCATTAACGTAATACAACATAACCTGACCGAACCTAACATTTCGGCGGATATATTTGACAACATACCTGGCGACTTGGCCTCTACGTCTCCGTGGGACCTTCATATACATCAATAACGAAATATAACCTAACCTAACCCAACCTAACCTCTCGGCGGTAATATTTGTCAACATACCTGGCGAGGTGGCCTCTACGTCTCCGTGGGACCTTCATATACATCAATAACGAAATATAACCTATCCTAACCCAACCTATCATCTCGGCGGTAATATTTGACAACATTCCTGGCGAGTTGGCATCTACGTCTCCGTTTGACCTTCATATACATCAATAACGTAATTTCACCTAACGTAACCCAACCTATCATCTCGGCGGCAACATTTGACCACATTCCTGGCGAGTTGGCCTCTATGTCTCCGTGGGACCTTTATATACACAAATAACGTAATATAAGCTAGCCTAACCCAACCTAACATCTCGGCGGTAATATTTGACCACATTCCTGGCTTGTTGGCCTCTGCGTCTCCGTGGGACCTTTACATACGTCAATAACGTAATATAACCTAACCTAACCCAATCTGACATCTCGGCGGTATTATTTGACCACATTCCTGTCTTGTTGGCCTCTGCGTCTCCGTGGGACCTTTATATACATCAATAACGTAATATACCCTAACCTAACCCAACCTATCATCTCGGCGGTAATATTTGACAACATTCCTGGCGAGTTGGCGTCTGCGTCTCCGTGGGACCTTTATATACATAAATAACGTAATATAAGCTAGCCTAACCCAACCTATCATCTCGGCGGTAATATTTCACCACATTCCTCTCTTGTTGTCTCTACGTCTCCGTGCGACCTTTATATACATCGATAACGTAATACAACCTAACCTAACCGAACCTAACATCTCGGCGGATATATTTGACAACATACCTGGCGACTTGGCCTCTACGTCTCCGTGGGACCTTCATATACATCAATAACGAAATGTAACCTAACCTAACCCACCCTAACATCTCGGCGGTAATGTTTCACAATATACCTGGCGAGTTGGCCTTTACGTCTCCGTGGGACCTTCATATACATCAATAACGAAATATAACCTATCCTAACCCAACCTATCATCTCGGCGGTAATATTTGACAACATTCCTGGCGAGTTGGCCTCTACGTCTCCTTTTGACCTTCATATACATCAATAACGTAATTTCACCGAACCTAACCCAACCAATCATCTCGGCGGCAACATTTGTCCACATTCCTGGCGAGTTGGCTTCTACGTCTCCGTGGGATCTTTATATACATCAGTAACGTAATATAACCTAACCTAACCCAATCTAACATCTCGGTGGTAATATTTGAGCACATTCCTGGCTTGTTGGCCTATACGTCTCCGTGGGAACTTTATATACATCAATAACGTAATATAACCTAACCTAACCCAACCTAACATCTCGGCGGTATTATTTGACCACATTCCTGTCTTGTTGCCCTCTGCGTCTCCGTGGGACCTTTATATACATCAATAACGTAATATACCCTAACCTAGCCCAACCTAACATCTCGGCGGTAATACTTGACAACATTCCTGGCGAGTTGGCCTCTACGTGTCCGTGGGACATTTATATACATAAATAACGTAATATAAGCTAGACTAACCCAATCTAACATCTCGGCGGTAATATTTCACCACATTCCTGGCTTGTTGGCCTATGTGTCTCCGTGGGAACTTTATATACATCAATAACGTAATATAACCTAACCTAACCCAACCTAACATCTCGGCGGTAATACTTTACAACATTCCTGGCGAGTTGGCCTCTACGTCTCCGTGGGACCTTTATATACATAAATAACGTAATATAAGCTAGCCTAACCCAATCTAACATTTCGGCGGTAATATTTCACCACATTCCTCTCTTGTTGTCTCTACGTCTCCGTGCGACCTTTATATACATCAATAACGTAATACAACCTAAACTAACCCAACCTAACATCTCGGCGGCAACATTTGACCACATTCCTGGCGAGTTGGCCTCTATGTCTCCGTGGGACCTTTATATACACAAATAACGTAATATAAGCTAGCCTAACCCAACCTAACATCTCGGCGGTAATATTTGACCACATTCCTGGCTTGTTGGCCCCTGCGTCTCCGTGGGACCTTTACATACGTCAATAACGTAATATAACCTAACCTAACCCAATCTGACATCTCGGCGGTATTATTTGACCACATTCCTGTCTTGTTGGCCTCTGCGTCTCCGTGGGACCTTTATATACATCAATAACGTAATATACCCTAACCTAACCCAACCTATCATCTCGGCGGTAATATTTGACAACATTCCTGGCGAGTTGGCGTCTGCGTCTCCGTGGGACCTTTATATACATCAATAACGTAATATAACCTAACCTAACCCAACCTAACATCTCGGCGGTATTATTTGACCACATTCCTGTCCTGTTGGCCTCTGCGTCTCTGTGGGACCTTTATATACATCAATAACGTAATATATCCTAACCTAACCCAACCTAACATATCGGCGGTAATACTTGACAACATTCCTGGCGAGTTGGCCCCTACGTCTTCGTGGGACATTTATATACATAAATAACGTAATATAAGCTAGCCTAACCCAATCTAACATCTCGGCGGTAATATTTCACCACATTCCTCTCTTGTTTTCTCTACGTCTCCGTGCGACCTTTATATACATCATTAACGTAATACAACATAACCTGACCGAACCTAACATCTCGGCAGATATATTTGACAACATACCTGGCGACTTGGCCTCTGCGTCTCCGTGGGACCTTTATATACATCAATAACGTAATATATCCTAACCTAACCCAACCTAACATATCGGAGGTAATACTTGACAACATTCCTGGCGAGTTGGCCCCTACGTCTTCGTGGGACATTTATATACATAAATAACGTAATATAAGCTAGCCTAACCCAATCTAACATCTCGGCGGTAATATTTCACCACATTCCTCTCTTGTTTTCTCTACGTCTCCGTGCGACCTTTATATACATCATTAACGTAATACAACATAACCTGACCGAACCTAACATTTCGGCGGATATATTTGACAACATACCTGGCGACTTGGCCTCTACGTCTCCGTGGGACCTTCATATACATCAATAACGAAATATAACCTAACCTAACCCAACCTAACCTCTCGGCGGTAATATTTGTCAACATACCTGGCGAGGTGGCCTCTACGTCTCCGTGGGACCTTCATATACATCAATAACGAAATATAACCTATCCTAACCCAACCTATCATCTCGGCGGTAATATTTGACTACATTCCTGGCGAGTTGGCATCTACGTCTCCGTTTGACCTTCATATACATCAATAACGTAATTTCACCTAACGTAACCCACCCTATCATCTCGGCGGCAACATTTGACCACATTCCTGGCGAGTTGGCCTCTATGTCTCCGTGGGACCTTTATATACACAAATAACGTAATATAAGCTAGCCTAACCCAACCTAACATCTCGGCGGTAATATTTGACCACATTCCTGGCTTGTTGGCCTCTGCGTCTCCGTGGGACCTTTACATACGTCAATAACGTAATATAACCTAACCTAACCCAATCTGACATCTCGGCGGTATTATTTGACCACATTCCTGTCTTGTTGGCCTCTGCGTCTCCGTGGGACCTTTATATACATCAATAACGTAATATACCCTAACCTAACCCAACCTATCATCTCGGCGGTAATATTTGACAACATTCCTGGCGAGTTGGCGTCTGCGTCTCCGTGGGACCTTTATATACATAAATAACGTAATATAAGCTAGCCTAACCCAACCTATCATCTCCGCGGTAATATTTCACCACATTCCTCTCTTGTTGTCTCTACGTCTCCGTGCGACCTTTATATACATCGATAACGTAATACAACCTAACCTAACCGAACCTAACATCTCGGCGGATATATTTGACAACATACCTGGCGACTTGGCCTCTACGTCTCCGTGGGACCTTCATATACATCAATAACGAAATGTAGCCTAACCTAACCCAACCTAACATCTCGGCGGTAATGTTTCACAACATACCTGGCGAGTTGGCCTTTACGTCTCCGTGGGACCTTCATATACATCAATAACGAAATATAAGCTATCCTAACCCAACCTATCATCTCGGCGGTAATATTTGACAACATTCCTGGCGAGTTGGCCTCTACGTCTCCGTTTGACCTTCATATACATCAATAACGTAATTTCACCGAACCTAACCCAAACTATCATCTCGGTGGTAATATTTGACCACAATTCCTGGCTTGTTGGCCTATACGTCTCCGTGGTATCTTTATATACATCAATAACGTAATTTCACCTAACGTAACCCAACCTATCATCTCGGCGGCAACATTTGACCACATTCCTGGCGAGTTGGCCTCTATGTCTCCGTGGGACCTTTATATACATCAATAACGTAATACAACCTAACCTAACCCAACCTAACATCTCCGCGGTAATATTTGACTACATACCTGGCGAGTTGGCCTCTACGTCTCCGTGGGAACTTTATATACATCAATAACGTAATATAACCTAACCTAACCCAACCTAACATCTCGGCGGTATTATGTGACCACATTCCTGTCTTGTTGGCCTCTGCGCCTCCGCGGGACCTTTATATACATCAATGACGTAATATAACCTAACCTAACCCAACCTAAGATTTCGGCGGTAATATTTGACAACATTCCTGGCGAGTAGGCCTCTACGTCTCCGTTTGACCTTCATATACATCAATAACGTAGTTTCACCTAACCTAACCCAACCTATCATCACGGCGGCAACATTTGACCACATTCCTGTCGAGTTGGCCTCTACGTCTCCGTGGCATGTTTGTATACATCAATAACGTAATATAACCTAACCTAACCCAATCTAACATCTTGGTGGTAATATTTGACCACATTCCTAGCTTGTTGGCCTATACGTATCCGTGGGACCTTTATATACATCAATAACGTAATATAACCTAACCTAACCCAACCTAACATCTCGGCGGTATTATTTGACCACATTCCTGTCCTGTTGGCCTCTGCGTCTCCGTGGGACCTTTATATACATCAATAACGTAATATATCCTAACCTAACCCAACCTAACATATCGGCGGTAATACTTGACAACATTCCTGGCGAGTTGGCCCCTACGTCTTCGTGGGACATTTATATACATAAATAACGTAATATAAGCTAGCCTAACCCAATCTAACATCTCGGCGGTAATATTTCACCACATTCCTCTCTTGTTTTTTCTACGTCTCCGTGCGACCTTTATATACATCATTAACGTAATACAACATAACCTGACCGAACCTAACATCTCGGCGGATATATTTGACAACATACCTGGCGACTTGGCCTCTGCGTCTCCGTGGGACCTTTATATACATCAATAACGTAATATATCCTAACCTAACCCAACCTAACATATCGGCGGTAATACTTGACAACATTCCTGGCGAGTTGGCCCCTACGTCTTCGTGGGACATTTATATACATAAATAACGTAATATAAGCTAGCCTAACCCAATCTAACATCTCGGCGGTAATATTTCACCACATTCCTCTCTTGTTTCCTCTACGTCTCCGTGCGACCTTTATATACATCATTAACGTAATACAACATAACCTGACCGAACCTAACATTTCGGCGGATATATTTGACAACATACCTGGCGACTTGGCCTCTACGTCTCCGTGGGACCTTCATATACATCAATAACGAAATATAACCTAACCTAACCCAACCTAACATCTCGGCGGTAATGTTTCACAACATACCTGGCGAGTTGGCCTTTACGTCTCCGTGGGACCTTCATATACATCAATAACGAAATATAAGCTATCCTAACCCAACCTATCATCTCGGCGGTAATATTTGACAACATTCCTGGCGAGTTGGCCTCTACGTCTCCGTTTGACCTTCATATACATCAATAACGTAATTTCACCGAACCTAACCCAACCAATCATCTCGGCGGCAACATTTGTCCACATTCCTGGCGAGTTGGCTTCTACGTCTCCGTGGGATCTTTATATACATCAGTAACGTAATATAACCTAACCTAACCCAATCTAACATCTCGGTGGTAATATTTGAGCACATTCCTGGCTTGTTGGCCTATACGTCTCCGTGGGAACTTTATATACATCAATAACGTAATATAACCTAACCTAACCCAACCTAACATCTCGGCGGTATTATTTGACCACATTCCTGTCTTGTTGCCCTCTGCGTCTCCGTGGGACCTTTATTTACATCAATAACGTAATATACCCTAACCTAACCCAACCTAACATCTCGGCGGTAATACTTGACAACATTCCTGGCGAGTTGGCCTCTACGTGTCCGTGGGACATTTATATACATAAATAACGTAATATAAGCTAGACTAACCCAATCTAACATCTCGGCGGTAATATTTCACCACATTCCTGGCTTGTTGGCCTATGTGTCTCCGTGGGAACTTTATATACATCAATAACGTAATATAACCTAACCTAACCCAACCTAACCTCTCGGCGGTAATACTTTACAACATTCCTGGCGAGTTGGCCTCTACGTCTCCGTGGGACCTTTATATACATAAATAACGTAATATAAGCTAGCCTAACCCAATCTAACATTTCGGCGGTAATATTTCACCACATTCCTCTCTTGTTGTCTCTACGTCTCCGTGCGACCTTTATATACATCAATAACGTAATACAACCTAAACTAACCCAACCTAACATCTCGATGGTAATGTTTGACAACATACCTGGCGAGTTGGCCTCTACGTCTCCGTGGGACCTTCATATACATCAATAACGAAATATAACCTATCCTAACCCAACCTATCATCTCGGCGGTAATATCTGACAACATTCCTGGCGAGTTGGTCTCTACGTCTCCGTTTGACCTTCATATACATCAATAACATAATTTCACCGAACCTAACCCAACCTAACATCTCGGCGGTATTATTTGACCACATTCCTGTCTTGTTGCCCTCTGCGTCTCCGTGGGACCTTTATATACATCAGTAACGTAATATATCCTAACCTAACCCAACCTAACATCTCGGCGGTAATACTTGACAACATTCCTGGCGAGTTGGCCTCTACGTCTCCGTGGGACCTTTATATACATAAATAACGTAATATAAGCTAGCCTAACCCAATCTAACATCTCGGCGGTAATATTTCACCACATTCCCCTCTTGTTGTCTCTACGTCTCCGTGCGACCTTTATATACATCAATAACATAATACAACCTAACCTAAGCCAACCTAACATCTCGGCGGATATATTTGACAACATACCTGGCGACTTGGCCTCTACGTCTCCGTGGGACCTTCATGTACATCAATAACGAAATATAACCTAACCTAACCCAACCTATCATCTCGGCGATAATATTTGACAAAATTCCTGGCGAGTTGGCCTCTACGTCTCCGTTTGACCTTCATATACATCAATAACGTAATTTCACCGAACCTAACCCAAACTATCATCTCGGCGGCAACATTTGACCACACTCCTGGCGAGTTGGCCTCTACGTCTCCGTGGGATCTTTATATACATCAATAACGTAATATAACCTAACCTAACCCAATCTAACATCTCGGTGGTAATATTTGACCACAATTCCTGGCTTGTTGGCCTATACGTCTCCGTGGTATCTTTATATACATCAATAACGTAATTTCACCTAACGTAACCCAACCTATCATCTCGGCGGCAACATTTGACCACATTCCTGGCGAGTTGGCCTCTATGTCTCCGTGGGACCTTTATATACATGAATAACGTAATACAACCTAACCTAACCCAACCTAACATCTCCGCGGTAATATTTGACTACATACCTGGCGAGTTGGCCTCTACGTCTCCGTGGGAACTTTATATACATCAATAACGTAATATAACCTAACCTAACCCAACCTAACATCTCGGCGGTATTATGTGACCACATTCCTGTCTTGTTGGCCTCTGCGCCTCCGCGGGACCTTTATATACATCAATGACGTAATATAACCTAACCTAACCCAACCTAACATTTCGGCGGTAATATTTGACAACATTCCTGGCGAGTAGGCCTCTACGTCTCCGTTTGACCTTCATATACATCAATAACGTAGTTTCACCTAACCTAACCCAACCTATCATCACGGCGGCAACATTTGACCACATTCCTGTCGAGTTGGCCTCTACGTCTCCGTGGCATGTTTGTATACATCAATAACGTAATATAACCTAACCTAACCCAATCTAACATCTTGGTGGTAATATTTGACCACATTCCTGGCTTGTTGGCCTATACGTATCCGTGGGACCTTTATATACATCAATAACGTAATATAACCTAACCTAACCCAACCTAACATCTCGGCGGTATTATTTGACCACATTCCTGTCCTGTTGGCCTCTGCGTCTCCGTGGGACCTTTATATACATCAATAACGTAATATATCCTAACCTAACCCAACCTAACATATCGGCGGTAATACTTGACAACATTCCTGGCGAGTTGGCCCCTACGTCTTCGTGGGACATTTATATACATAAATAACGTAATATAAGCTAGCCTAACCCAATCTAACATCTCGGCGGTAATATTTCACCACATTCCTCTCTTGTTTTTTCTACGTCTCCGTGCGACCTTTATATACATCATTAACGTAATACAACATAACCTGACCGAACCTAACATCTCGGCGGATATATTTGACAACATACCTGGCGACTTGGCCTCTGCGTCTCCGTGGGACCTTTATATACATCAATAACGTAATATATCCTAACCTAACCCAACCTAACATATCGGCGGTAATACTTGACAACATTCCTGGCGAGTTGGCCCCTACGTCTTCGTGGGACATTTATATACATAAATAACGTAATATAAGCTAGCCTAACCCAATCTAACATCTCGGCGGTAATATTTCACCACATTCCTCTCTTGTTTTCTCTACGTCTCCGTGCGACCTTTATATACATCATTAACGTAATACAACATAACCTGACCGAACCTAACATTTCGGCGGATATATTTGACAACATACCTGGCGACTTGGCCTCTACGTCTCCGTGGGACCTTCATATACATCAATAACGAAATATAACCTAACCTAACCCAACCTAACCTCTCGGCGGTAATATTTGTCAACATACCTGGCGAGGTGGCCTCTACGTCTCCGTGGGACCTTCATATACATCAATAACGAAATATAAGCTATCCTAAACCAACCTATCATCTCGGCGGTAATATTTGACAACATTCCTGGCGAGTTGGCCTCTACGTCTCCGTTTGACCTTCATATACATCAATAACGTAATTTCACCGAACCTAACCCAACCAATCATCTCGGCGGCAACATTTGTCCACATTCCTGGCGAGTTGGCTTCTACGTCTCCGTGGGATCTTTATATACATCAGTAACGTAATATAAGCTAACCTAACCCAATCTAACATCTCGGCGGTATTATTTGACCACATTCCCGTCTTGTTGCCCTCTGCGTCTCCGTGGGACCTTTATATACATCAATAACGTAATATACCCTAACCTAACCCAACCTAACATCTCGGCGGTAATACTTGACAACATTCCTGGCGAGTTGGCCTCTACGTGTCCGTGGGACATTTATATACATAAATAACGTAATATAAGCTAGACTAACCCAATCTAACATTTCGGCGGTAATATTTCATCACATTCCTCTCTTGTTGTCTCTACGTCTCCGTGCGACCTTTATATACATCAATAACGTAATACAACCTAAACTAACCCAACCTAACATCTCGGCGGCAACATTTGACCACATTCCTGGCGAGTTGGCCTCTATGTCTCCGTGGGACCTTTATATACACAAATAACGTAATATAAGCTAGCCTAACCCAACCTAACATCTCGGCGGTAATATTTGACCACATTCCTGGCTTGTTGGCCTCTGCGTCTCCGTGGGACCTTTACATACGTCAATAAAGTAATATAACCTAACCTAACCCAATCTGACATCTCGGCGGTATTATTTGACTACATTCCTGTCTTGTTGGCCTCTGCGTCTCCGTGGGACCTTTATATACATCAATAACGTAATATACCCTAACCTAACCCAACCTATCATCTCGGCGGTAATATTTGAGAACATTCCTGGCGAGTTGGCGTCTGCGTCTCCGTGGGACCTTTATATACATAAATAACGTAATATAAGCTAGCCTAACCCAACCTATCATCTCGGCGGTAATATTTCACCACATTCCTCTCTTGTTGTCTCTACGTCTCCGTGCGACCTTTATATACATCGATAACGTAATACAACCTAACCTAACCGAACCTAACATCTCGGCGGATATATTTGACAACATACCTGGCGACTTGGCCTCTACGTCTCCGTGGGACCTTCATATACATCAATAACGAAATGTAACCTAACCTAACCCAACCTAACATCACGGCGATAATATTTGACAACATTCCTGGCGAGTTGGCCTCTACGTCTCCGTTTGACCTTCATATACATCAATAACGGAATTTCACCGAACCTAACCCAACCAATCATCTCGGCGGCAATATTTGTCCACATTCCTGGCGAGTTGGCTTCTACGTCTCCGTGGGATCTTTATATACATCAGTAACGTAATATAACCTAACCTAACCCAATCTAACATCTCGGTGGTAATATTTGAGCACATTCCTGGCTTGTTGGCCTATACGTCTCCGTGGGAACTTTATATACATCAATAACGTAATATAACCTAACCTAACCCAACCTAACATCTCGGCGGTATTATTTGACCACATTCCTGTCTTGTTGCCCTCTGCGTCTCCGTGGGACCTTTATTTACATCAATAACGTAATATACCCTAACCTAACCCAACCTAACATCTCGGCGGTAATACTTGACAACATTCCTGGCGAGTTGGCCTCTACGTGTCCGTGGGACATTTATATACATAAATAACGTAATATAAGCTAGACTAACCCAATCTAACATCTCGGCGGTAATATTTCACCACATTCCTGGCTTGTTGGCCTATGTGTCTCCGTGGGAACTTTATATACATCAGTAACGTAATATATCCTAACCTAACCCAACCTAACATCTCGGCGGTAATACTTGACAACATTCCTGGCGAGTTGGCCTCTACGTCTCCGTGGGACCTTTATATACATAAATAACGTAATATAAGCTAGCCTAACCCAATCTAACATCTCGGCGGTAATATTTCACCACATTCCCCTCTTGTTGTCTCTACGTCTCCGTGCGACCTTTATATACATCAATAACATAATACAACCTAACCTAAGCCAACCTAACATCTCGGCGGATATATTTGACAACATACCTGGCGATTTGGCCTCTACGTCTCCGTGGGACCTTTATATACATAAATAACGTAATATAAGCTAGCCTAACCCAACCTAACATCTCGGCGGTAATATTTCACCACATTCCTCTCTTGTTGTCTCTACGTCTCCGTGCGAACTTTATATACGTCAATAACGTAATACAACCTAACCTAACCCAACCTAACATCTCGGCGGATATATTTGACAACATACCTGGCGACTTGGCCTCTACGTCTCCGTGGGACCTTCATGTACATCAATAACGAAATATAACCTAACCTAACCCAACCTATCATCTCGGCGATAATATTTGACAAAATTCCTGGCGAGTTGGCCTCTACGTCTCCGTTTGACCTTCATATACATCAATAACGTAATTTCACCGAACCTAACCCAAACTATCATCTCGGCGGCAACATTTGACCACACTCCTGGCGAGTTGGCCTCTACGTCTCCGTGGGATCTTTATATACATCAATAACGTAATATAACCTAACCTAACCCAATCTAACATCTCGGTGGTAATATTTGACCACAATTCCTGGCTTGTTGGCCTATACGTCTCCGTGGTATCTTTATATACATCAATAACGTAATTTCACCTAACGTAACCCAACCTATCATCTCGGCGGCAACATTTGACCACATTCCTGGCGAGTTGGCCTCTATGTCTCCGTGGGACCTTTATATACATCAATAACGTAATACAACCTAACCTAACCCAACCTAACATCTCCGCGGTAATATTTGACTACATACCTGGCGAGTTGGCCTCTACGTCTCCGTGGGAACTTTATATACATCAATAACGTAATATAACCTAACCTAACCCAACCTAACATCTCGGCGGTATTATGTGACCACATTCCTGTCTTGTTGGCCTCTGCGTCTCCGCGGGAACTTTATATACATCAATGACGTAATATAACCTAACCTAACCCAACCTAACATCTCGGCGGTAATACTTGACAACATTCCTGGCGAGTTGGCCTCTACGTCTCCGTGGGACCTTTATATACATAAATAACGTAATATAAGCTAGCCTAACCCAACCTATCATCTGGGCGGTAATACTTCACCACATTCCTCTCTTGTTGTCTCTACGTCTCCGTGCGACCTTTATATACATCGATAACGTAATACAACCTAACCTAACCGAACCTAACATCTCGGCGGATATATTTGACAACATACCTGGCGACTTGGCCTCTACGTCTCCGTGGGACCTTCATATACATCAATAACGAAATATAACCTAACCTAACCCAACCTAACATCTCGGCGGTAATGTTTCACAACATACCTGGCGAGTTGGCCTTTACGTCTCCGTGGGACCTTCATATACATCAATAACGAAATATAACCTATCCTAACCCAACCTATCATCTCGGCGGTAATATTTGACAACATTCCTGGCGAGTAGGCCTCTACGTCTCCGTTTGACCTTCATATACATCAATAACGTAGCTTCACCTAACCTAACCCAACCTATCATCACGGCGGCAACATTTGACTACATTCCTGTCGAGTTGGCCTCTACGTCTCCGTGGCATCTTTGTATACATCAATAACGTAATATAACCTAACCTAATCCAATCTAACATCTTGGTGGTAATATTTGACCACATTCCTGGCTTGTTGGCCTATACGTATCCGTGGGACCTTTATATACATCAATAACGTAATATAACCTAACCTAACCCAACCTAACATCTCGGCGGTATTATTTGACCACATTCCTGTCTTGTTGGCCTCTGCGTCTCCATGGGACCTTTATATACATCAATAACGTAATATATCCTAACCTAACCCAACCTAATATCTCGGCGGTAATACTTGACAACATTCCTGGCGAGTTGGCCTCTACGTCTCCGTGGGACATTTATATACATAAATAACGTAATATAAGCTAGCCTAACCCAATCTAACATCTCGGCGGTAATATTTCACCACATTCCTCTCTTGTTTTCTCTACGTCTCCGTGCGACCTTTATATACATCAATAACGTAATACAACCTAACCTGACCGAACCTAACATCTCGGCGGATATATTTGACAACATACCTGGCGACTTGGCCTCTACGTCTCCGTGGGACCTTTATATACATCAATGACGTAATATAACCTAACCTAACCCAACC